>KN818495.1:0-18510 GCA_000827485.1 Amanita muscaria Koide BX008
AGTGGGATGCTTTCGTTGCCGGACTGAGACATGAGCGCTATGTCCAAGGCATCCAATTCTCGCTCGATAGCACTCTGTTTCTTTCTTATTTTAACGGAAAAGAAGATTATGGCATACACAAGCAGGGGAAATTGAACATCTGGGACGCAGTCACGGGCGCACCCATTTCCACAATCCCAGGCGACACGTTCGCAGTAGCCAACGACTGTGCTACAGTCGCTTCATCCAAGGACAATATCGCAACACTCTATAACATGAACGGGAGCCCAACTGGCACTATGTTTACTACTTCGTCGAAGATTAAAAGATTGGCTCTTTCATCTGAAAGTAGCCGGGTTGCGGCAGGGTTGTCTGACGGAACTGTTTGGCTATGGGACAGTGGGAATGCCGAATTAATAGACAGGTTCGACGGCAGCGGATATAAGTCTCTGCTCCAGATTTCCCCCACTGGCACTAGACTCGTCTATTCGTCGCCGACAGGTATCAAATTGCGAGATGGGATCAGCGGGAGATTCATCGCCGATCTGGGCGCATCAAGTCACAAATTCGAATTCTCGGGTGATGGCTCCCGAATGGCTTCTGTGAACATTACCCCCTATAACTCTGATGACTTGACACTGGAGAATAGTGAGAACGGTGGGCTTATTGCCGCCGTCACTACTGGTGTACGTTGCGACTGCATGGCAATCTCAGCAAACGGATCTCTACTTGCAATTGCAGGTAGCGGTAAAGCGACGTTGTGGAGCGAAAACCGTGACCACCTGGCCCAAACCAAGGTTCTACAATCTATATATCCACATTCGATGGCCTTCTTACTGGACAATATACTTGCAATCGCAACTGATTCTGACATTAAGCTCTACAACGTCAAAACCCACTCCTTCATTCACACACTTCCGCTCGGCAGAACATCGTTACCACTGGCTTTCTCACCAGACTGCACCCGCCTTGCCATTATGGATATCGTTGGGGAGATCGATGGCAATGTGAACCTCTGGGATATTCGAGGTATCGACGCTTCCAGTCCTCCCTCAAAAGGAAATGCAACTCCTGTCGCTGCGTTGGCTTTATCACGAGACGGCTTACGACTAGCTTACGGATTTAAGGACGGTACAGTCGAACTGTGGGAGACAAGCCCTACAAAGCGACGAATTGACCCTCTTGCCCCCCTCTCGGAAATGGAGAAATTTCTCTATGGCATTTTCCGCCAATCTCGTCACACGAAATCGGTTCAGGCACTTGCGTTTGACCCCGATGGCAGGCTGTTCGCTTCTGGGTCGAACGACGGGACTATCAAACTGTGGAATGGTGGAGATGGGGCATTACGTGAAACCCTCAAAGCGCCCGGTCACCAGTTTGAAGCGGTTGCACTCTCGAACAGTGTGCTAGTTGCTGCGTGGTGTAGATCGGTTGATTCCCAGTGGGGTAATGGTGTCACTCTGTGGAGCCTTGACACGCTACGTCCCATTCATACCTTTAAGATATTCGGTGATGCATTCAAAATGTCGATTGCAGAGAACAGTACCCTTTTCGCCGTCTGCAGCCGTAGCCATGTCACTCTGTTTGATGTGGTGAACCGCACAACCACCCGTACATTCAACGTCCCTTTCGACATTCACACAATGGCATTCCTCCCCGACAATTCACAACTTGTGGTACAGTCCGACCGGTGTATTTTCCAATCATTCAACCTTATCAACAACCATACCACAGAAGGTCCTACACTCGAACATCTTGTCCAGCTTCCCAACACCTCACTCTGGCACGGTGTTCCCGTCTGGCACTGTCAAGACGAAGAGCAGCACTACTTTGCAGCATTATTTTCTCAACATACGAGCCCCGTGCCCGTGTTATGGATTCCCAAACAAATTTCTGTGACGAAATGGACCCAGGGATCATCCATGATTGCCTTGTATTGCAAGGACGGGCGCGTTATCCTTCTACGACTACCTACCAGCTGAGCCATGTTGGCTGATCGTCGCTACTATGCCCGCATTTGTTACTATTTACCTGTACAACAACTATTATTTAAGCAAGTAGCGAAATAACAAACAAGATGATGCCTTAAAAGCTTTGATATACTTGTTGATGCTGTTGTTCGCAGCACTCACAACACCGCTCACCTTCAGAGGATCTCATAATTTACGCCTCTGCTATTTCACAGTCGTATCATCAGCACTCTAGCAAAATCGGACTTTGAAACGGGAAGAAGGAGCTTAGTTGACCCTCTGATTCCGGGTCTTTCGCTACGCGATGGGACTACTCTTTCAATGCGTTTATCATGGCCTTCGGTGTTGCACCATTCCGTCTGGACCAGCCGGGCATCAAAGGCCAAAAAGATGGGCGAGGTCAAGAATAAAAGGAAGGCAGAAATAAAACCAGCATTGCATTGCACAAGACATTCTTCTTATTAACGACAGCAACGGTGTGATGCAGTCGAAACGTCTGAATGCGAGTACATTCGAATTTTATCTAGATCTTTATCTCACGTTTGCTCTTCTCCTTTTTTTAAAATAGTGAATGCCAGTCTCTCCGCTGAGCCCAAAAGACCGCAAGACCCTTATTAGCACCACCAAGGCCTATCCACCACATTCGAACAACGCACAGCCGCGACATTTTTCTATTACGGAGTGAGGTTGAGGGAGATTCGCCTCCCAGGCTCCTCGGTGTGTTATTTCAACCAAACTGAGGGCGTCGTTGAGGATGTGGAACTGAGGAACGAATCCGAACGATCGGTTTTTCGATGCAGCCACCAAACATCTGACCTTGGAGCAACACAAGGATTCGAAGGAGCATGCTGAAGGCACCAAGCTGCGGTTGAAAGCTGCCAGAAACGCGAACTGTAGGTTCGCCCCCGTCCGTGAAGTTAGAGTGGTTCGGCAGCATTCGACGAGGCATTGGATCAAGCAGCCAAGAGAATGTGGTCGAACAAGAAGAAGAAGATTGTGAATATTTCTTTATTAGTTTCCTTGAACATTGTTTTGCTAATGTAACGATGCAGAGTTGGGGCCAGAGTACCTTTCGTTGAAGCCACCCGTCACATGTCGTTCTGTGGCCGGGGGCGAAGCAGGGGACAACATGTGAAGCAATTAACGGGTCATGAAAAGTGAGAGTCTTTCGCTATCTTCTTTGGTTTCAACTGATGAGGCTGGTACGATAGACTTGTTTGCTTCTGTCACTGAAAGGTTTCCTCAACCGGACTATCTTCGATCGATCCTGTTGGTCCTCGAATTCACCATTTCCTGCCTGTTTCTCAGCATTCCCTACTTCTTCATTGGCCGGTCTCGGGGCCACATCGTGGACGAAGAGGATGGGTCGAGGAGTGTAGCTCCATGCTTGCGGCATGCAGATATATCATGGTAAGTATCGCAAGTTCCAGGTAACCAGCCCTGACCAACTTTGGGTTGCTACTAGGCATCTAGCGTGTGGGGTGCTTCTAGCATTCCTTTTTTGTCGGGCTTGGACAGTTTCGCCCGTATTGCAGGCTTTGTGGCGATCATACCTGTGGCCCGCTGGATGTCATCAAACTTTCTTGCAACCAAGTTTGGAGAGATCACCTCACGTCGTAGGTGGAGAAGGGCTTCTAGTGCTCTTGGTATGTCTTTTATTCGCTTTGACGAACACAGGTTTGATCGTGTCCTATAGAAACGAAACGTGGCCGTGTCTCCATTCTAAGAATCGTCGGGTTCGTCGCCGGCGTCATGCTGCACACCTTGGAAGGCGCATCCGTCATGGACGCTGGCCTAGTTAGGCAACCGTTCGACAAATATACTCACTGGACAACTACTGGTGCAATCGGCGCTGTGGATTCATCAACTTGTCATCATCGCTACTGAGGATTTTCTTTTCCTTGTCCGTAGAAAGACTGCCCGGCGATCCCAGGCAGTTCTGGACGTTGTCGATTACCAAAAGCGTGCACATTAGGTAAGCGTCAACCTACCTGCGTCCCAACTACTCGCCTTCTTCCCTCCGCCTCACTTGACCAATCCTCTCCTTCACGCAGGTGCCCCTGCCCAGTTCGACTTGAGGAACATGTTACGGAGGGCTCCGAACTTCGTTGTCCCGAAGCTAGGCGTCAAGAAAGCTCTCCACCGATGTTAAGCACAGACGACGGTCTTTCCGGTGCATCCAAAGTTGCCCTCCTCGTCAACGGTACTGGTACCGCTAAACTGCCTCTTCCACCGACTTCAAATTCAAGCCGGGGCGGCGGATATAGGCGCATTACAATCATGTCAACCTGCGCCACCAAGGCCTATATCTACTGGTAGTCCAACGGTGCGATAGGCGGGTTCGAAAGTGGACCATATACCTTCAGCCGCGGATTTGCAGGCCTGGCAGAAGCAGAAAGAGTAGCAGAATCAGAAGCCTGTAGCTGGACAAGATGGCGATGAGAAAGGACACCTGTGCTTCTGAGCAGGAGAAAGAACGAGACACAAGGAGCGGCTAGTGCCTACACAACCAATGTAACCAACCAATACGCCACCATCAGACTCTCACCTATGCATACATCGATGCAGTGGTTTCTAACACCACTGGCTTTTATACCCAATCACATCATCCGTTCTGTTGGTGGTATCAGCAGCATCCGGCAGGGTATCACCAACATCAGCGGCCTCAATGGCATATAGTGTTGGCATGGATCTGTCAGGAATGACAACGAAAATCGTACCATCAACCTTCTCTCGTTGTTGGATCCCAACTCCCAAATGCCAGTTCTGGGTCGGTTAGACTTCCACAGCATCGTCATCGAGTCCTGGAACGGGTGGTGGTGCAGGTGGTGCAGCTACTGCAATCGGAATGACTAGGATGAATACCAACGGCACAAAAAGAATGGGAGGTACATCAGCGGTGGCAGCAGCAGTATGAGCAGGGCTAACTACGTTGAACCCGGGCTGCTCAACGTCATCGTCAACAATACCAACCCGAAGCCTCTGTAGTCCATCTGTTTACACGGTGTACTCGCTTCCGTCCTCTACGGCCGCACATGCGTTTGCGCACCTCGTGCAGCCCATGGTGAGGTTTTAGCTCGCCTTGGATGCGATGCTGCGCTTGTTGGATGCTAGTGCTGTTGCAGCCTCCTCAACGGATTCTGGTGGCATGTATCTTTAATTCTCTACGTATGCGCCCCGATCACTGGCAATCAATCCAAGAGCGTTTTGCTGGTATCGTTTGTTCGGGGGCGGGTTAGGGCCGTTGAGGTCGTTGACAAAAGCGGTGTACCTTTTATTTAATGACCTGTTGGTATGGGCTTTGATTTGAAGGGAGATGGTAATGATGTGCGTTTTTCTACGGCTTTGTTCTATCCCTTGCATTTTAACTCAAGGATACCTGCTCAGATCGGTCCTTCTACTCCAGTCCGTTGACACCTACACTGAGAGCTAGTCACTTCAGACTCGGTGATGCCTTGTACGACCATGCTTGATATGTGCGTGTCGACGTCTCCTTTCGCCAGTGTTCTGCTAACCCCGACACTCTAGACACGATACCTATATCCTTATTCCCAATGATGTTGTAATAAACATTGATTCCTGCGGACTTATGTATACGCCTCTTAATTCATCGCTTCTCTCTTCACAGCACCTCTCGCCGCGCGCCCAACTCTCAAATCACTACTAAAACAGACCATACCCTGAAGCACTCTTTCGCCTAGCCCCTACTAGGCCATTGTTTGATCTGATGGGAAGGCCAATCCAGGATATGTCCCCGATCTCGCTAACAGGTACTCCACTGTGGCAAATCCGATAAGGATATAAGGATGGGTATTGGAGGGTATTGGGCAGGTCTACACACGAATGTTGGCGAGGACCGATATGCACAGGGGACTCACTTCTGATGGCCCTTCGATAGCTTTGTCATTTCTACACCTCGTGACCTCTCTCGTCAAGCAGCTATCGATCATCAACACAACGTCAGAAGCGGATTCAGCAGAATTGGAACACTTCAGGCAGCGTCATCTACGATTTGACTCGGTTAATCTACTTTATCATCTTGATACAGAGTGCACATTCCATTCTCTACACATCAGAGCAATCGTAAATTTCAATCCAATCGTGTTGAGGGGCAACAACAGGACACGACGTGTGGATAAGGGTAATCAACTCCCATAATAACATGTTTTCACGTTTTGAGGGTGTTTTGAGCGAGGACAACGAGAGAGAAAGAGAAAGAGAGATGTTGCAGGATAACAAACGGATTGCCAAATCGGACTGGTGCTGCTAATATCAAACATCTTATTCATTGTAAGCTGTGCAAGTTAGTGTACAAGAACTTTTCATCGACAAACATGTCATCCTCCTCTTCCACTGAAACCCCCTCACAGGTGCCACCTCTCATTTCAGAACCACCTTCCATGAACCGTGGAGATGCGCAGAGCAGAGAGGCCGAAGGCCGACTCGGAGGCAATCTTGACTTCGCAATCTCTACAAGCGCCGGTGGTATCGCAAAAGAACTGGATTCTGTCAACCCCAGAGAACCAGTTGTACAAAAAGAGGAGGCACCGTCCACGTCAACTGCACAACGGGCGTCAAATTCCAGCAATCAAATCCCCCCGTCCCAGAACCCCGGGGTTAATACAGGCGGTGGTGCTCATTTCCAAACCGCAAACTTCACTGGAGGTTGTCACGCCTTTGGAACCAACAGTACTGTCAACAACAACAACACCTTCACGATCATTCGGTCTGGCGGTGAGCACAGCTGCCAACCTCTCATCACAAGCCGACAAGCTCACGTATATCTTAGATGGTCAATTTACAGAGTCTCAAAGGAATTTGGTACGCCGGGGCTATACATCCTAGTCAAAGGCTAACCCGATGTGGGTAGATATGTGATTTTATAGCAAACCACGCCAACTTGCCAGACATCACTCACAATTTGAACCGAAAATTTCTGGTAGGTATTCTCGGATAACGACGATGCAGTTATTCTCAGATATTCCACACTCAGATTCAGTCGATCATAGATCTACCACGTGCAGAAGCTGTGTTTGATGATTATCAAACCAAGAAGAAGAGCGGACCATGCTTTGAGGGCACAAGAGTGGCGCTTCTCCGAGAGATGGCAGAATGGGTCACCGGCCTAGACGAGTCTAGGATGTACGTGCTATCCGGGCTGGCTGGCATTGGGAAATCCACCGTTGCCTACACCATCGCATCACGAGCAGCTAACCTCAATCTCTTGGGAGCATCTTTCTTCTTCTCACGAGACGAGAGCGACCGCAAGAACGCGAAAAAGTTTTTCACCACCATCGCATATCAGCTTTGTCTCTATAACCAAACATTTGCCGAAGCCATCGGGAATGTGCTGCAGACAGATGAAGGATCTGCTGCGATAACGAAAGGTCCTCAACAACAGCTGCAGGCTCTTATAGTGGACCCACTGCAGAGCATTGTCCAGTCACATGCTCGACCTATACTCGTCGTCGTTGATGCACTGGACGAATGTGACGAAGAAGACGCACTTTCCGTTCTGACTGGGTTGAAGCAACTTGTCCTTGCCTTACCGTCATTCAAAGTCCTTCTGACAACACGGCCGCAGCCGCGCCTTGATCGTTTCTTCGGCAGTCAGGATGGTCATAAAATATTCCACCTGCAAGATATCGAAGATAAAGTTGTTGACGATGATATACGGCTTTACCTCAACCACGGCCTTTGTCTCGAGGAAGTCCAAGAACGCGTTCCAACGAGCCAATGGTGTGCGAGCGATAAGGAAGTAGACGCTCTTGTTCGCACGGCGGGAAGACTCTTCATTATTGCCTCGACAGTCGTACGAATTATCTTAGACAACGTTGCTTCTAACCCTGCGGCTCAAATGCAAAAGCTCCTTGGCACCTTCGGTCAGGATCGCATGCCTTTCAAAGATCTCAATGAATTCTACACTGTCATACTTCGGAACGTTGTACCGGCGGACTGCGATGAGGATATAGTCAATCGTTATCAATCAATTGTTGGCGCAATCATATTCGTTCAACATCCTCTTCCTATCACTATGCTAGCCCACCTTATTGATGTAAGTGTGGACGATATACGTGCAGTGCTCGTCAAACTCCGATCTGTGATTCTTCTTGGTGACGATGATATACCACGGATCTATCATAAATCGTTCCCAGACTATATCACGGCTTCGAAGCTCTGCCAGGACATCAAACTCCGCATTAATCCAATGATGCGCCATACGCAGATCACGATCCACTGTTTTCAGATAATGGACAAGCATCTCAAGCGCAATATTTTGGGTCTTGGAGATCCTGCTCGATTCATGAGCAACGAGGATGGCCTCAAGGCAGACGGGATAACAGATGAACAAATACAAGAGAAGCTCCCACAACACCTTCGGTACGCGTGCGCATATTGGGCCAATCATCTCGAGGTCGCAAACATGGAAGACGAGGCTCTCATGAACGGATTGAAAAGGTTCGCACACGAACACATGCTATATTAGCTCGAGGTTCTGAGCCTGATTGGAAAATTGGACTCGGCTCACCATGCCATTTATGTTGTCCTGAAACGTCTGGTACAGTTTGCTTTCACGATACAGAAGATGAAAAGCTAACGAGATTACACAGACATCGACGTCTTCAGACTTATATCAGCTCTTGTCTGATGCATTACGCTTCATCTCAAAGTTCTACGAAATCATCAAACGATCAGCGCTTCATACGTATTATTCAGCACTGCCCTTCACACCAACAAATAGCCTCTTATATCATCAGTATATTAAAGAGGCAGAACACGAGATATGTAGCATTGAAGGCGGGCCAGAGAAGTGGGATGGCCTCGTTGCTAAGCTGAGGCATACGCAAACTGTCGATGTCATCAAATTCTCGCCCGATAGCATTCTACTCGCTTCTTATTCTGTACACAGTCAGGGAAAGTTGAACATCTGGGATGCAGCCACGGGGCACACCCATTTCCACGATCCCAGGTCACAGGTTCGCAGTAGCCAACGACTTTTCTACAGTCGCTTCATCCCAGGACAATATCGCAACGCTCTATAACATGAACGGGAGCCCAAGCCGCACTATGTTTACTACTTCATCGAACATTGAAAGATTGGCTCTTTCATCTGAAAGTAGCCGGGTTGCGGCAGGGTTGTGTGACGGAACTGTTTGGCTATGGGACAGTGGCAATGCTGAATTAATAGACAGGTTCGATGGATTTTACAACAGGGTATTTGCGTCTCTGCTCCAGTTTTCCCCCACTGGCACTAGACTCACCTATTCGTCTCCGATCGGTACCAAATTGCGAGATGGGATCAGCGGGAGATTCATCGCCGATCTGCGGTGCGGATCAAGTCACAAGTTCGAATTCTCGGGTGATGGCTCCCGAATCGCTTCTGCGTCACGCTTAAGCTTAGCCGATGACTTGAGTCACTTGACACTGTGGAATAGCGAGAGTGGTGGGCTTATCGCTGTCGTCAGTACCGGTGTAGATTGCGACTCCATGGCAATCTCAGCAAATGGATCTCTACTTGCAACTGCAGATCGCGATAAAGTGACGTTGTGGAGCGAGAACCGTGCCCACTTGGCCAAAGTCGAGGTTCTAGAACTCCATCTGCCATGCTCGATGGCCTTCTCACTGGACAATATACTTGCAATCGCAACTTGGGATGACATTAAACTCTACAACGTCAAAACCCACTCCTTCATTCACGCACTCAAGACCCACTCCTTCATTCACAAACTTCCGTTCGGCAGACCGTCTAGTATACCACCGGCTTTCTCACCAGACTGCAGTCGTCTTGCCGTTGGGTATAATGACAATGTGAACCTCTGGGATCTTCGAGGTACCGACGCTTCCAGTTCTCCCTCAAAAGGAAATGCAAATGCTGTCACTGCGTTGACTTTATCACGAGACTGCTCACGACTAGCTTGCGGATTTGGGGACGGTACAGTCGAACTGTGGGGGACAAGCCCTACAAAGCGACGAATTGGCCCGCTCCTCCGTTCGACAATGGAGAAATTTTTTTTTCGCATTTTCCGCCAATTTCGTCATACGCAATCGGTTCGGGCACTTAGGTTTGACCCCGATGGTAGGCTGTTCGCTTCTTGGTCGGATGACGGGACTATCAAACTATGGAATGGTGGAGATGGGATATTACGTGGAACCCTCAAAGTGCGTAACGTGCAAGAAGTTGCACTTTCGAACAGTGTGCTGGTTGCTATATGGTGTAGGCTGGATTATAACCGGTGGGATGGAGGTGTCACTCTGTGGAGCCTTGACACGCTAAGTCGTATTCATACCTTTGAGGAATCCGATAATATGGCATTCGGAGTGTCGATTGCAGAAAACAGTACCCTGATCGCCGTCTGCTTCTACTCTATTAGTAGCCATGTCACTCTGTTTGATGTGGTGAACCGCACAACCATCCGTACATTCGACGTCCCTTTCCACATTCGCACAATGTCATTCCTACCCGACAATTCGCAACTTGTGGTACAGTCAGACGAGGGCGTTTTCCAATCGTTCGACCTTATCAACAACCATACCACAGAAGGTCCTATGCTTGAACATCTTGTCCAGCTTCCAAACACCCCACTCTGGCACGGTGTTCCCATCTGGCACTGTCAGGAGGAAGAACAGCACTACTTTGCAGCTATGTTTTCTCAACATACGAGCCCCGTGCCCGTGTTATGGATTCCCAAACAAATTCCTGTGCAGGCGTGGACCCAGGGATCATCGATGATTGCCTTAAGTTGCGAGGACGGGCGCGTTATCCTTCTACGACTACCTACCAGCCATGTTAGCTGATCGTCGCTATGCCTGCTTTTGTTACTATTCACAACTATTATTTAAGTAGTGTAATAACAAATAAGATGATGCCTTCAAAGCTGTGATAAACTTGCTGACGCTGTTGTTCGCAGCACTCACAACACAGCTCACCTTCAGACAGTACAGCGAGTGGGATCTCATGATCTACTCCTCCGTTATTTCACGGTCGTATCATCAGTACTCTAGCAAAATCGGACTTTGAAATGGGAAGAAGGAGCGATCCCGAGTCTTTCGCTAAGCGATGGAACTACTCTTTCAATGCGTTTATCATGGCCTTCGGTGTTGCACCATTCCCTCTGGACCGGCCGGGCATAAAAGGCAAAAAATATGGGCGAGGTCAAGAATAATAAAAGGAAGACAGAAATAAACTAGGGAAACCATCGCATTGAACGAGCAAGTGCACTTTCGTGATTGTCGTCAATACTAAACACTCTCGAGACTTCCACATCTCCGCTGACGAGGGTTAGCAGAACTGGACGTGGTGGCCGCGCTCAGTCACTTCACTAAGCTGACTCAATTAGTTATGGCATTCATATTTTGTCGCAATCCGTTGGGAGGTGCGCGTCTCCTTCAGTTTCATTACAATTACATCAACAAATCCAGATATACGGATGCTTGGATGAGGTTTGGATGAGAAGAACCAGAGGAGACGAACTGTGAAACTACGGCAAAGCGATATACATTCGAGCGTTTGCAGTCCGTGCTGCATGAGGGACTTTTCCCACCGCTGGTGTCACATTCGCCGCTGACATAGGCTGGTGCATGCGCCGTTTGGTGTTTTCCTGACCCTTGCCACACTGATAGCTGTTAAAAGAAATCGTGTAGGATGTGTGAGATGACTATACCTTGTTCCTAGCTTGTCTTGTACCAGAACTTGAACTGCGGAGATGCCAATGAAACGAGATGGAACGATAGAAAGCAACAGCTGCAAAGGCACTTGCAGTCGAAGAAGACAGGGTTCTGTGAGCACTAAGATCCATAGATCACAACGTCGCCGTAGAATTGAGGGGGAAAGTGGCAACCGTAAATAAGTGATGAACTGGTAAATAGGAGCGAGCTGATGAGAATTGAGAGGGATGCAGGTACCCGTGCTGTTATTGGAGGTAGTGAAGTCAATTACCTTACCTTCGTCAGGCTTATCGAGCGTAATGTGAATTGCTCAAGTCGAGCAGAAGGGTGGAGAGTCACGAGAGTGTGTCCGGAAGAGCGATTTTAAAAAAATAATACGCACCTAGGGTTGTAGCGCTGGCGATAGACTTGTCACCATGAGACGCAGGACATGGCCGGAAGGAGAGGTTGCGTTGCTTTCAGGTTACTAATAAATGTGAATATACGTAACGGAATCCCGCCTTAATGCACCGAAAATCCGGGATTACGGTCTTACTTAGCAGGACACGGTTTAATCGCCCATTTCGTCTCGGCATTTCCAACTACAAGCCACCAGTTTGCCATCTTTTTGAGTGGAAAGAACGGATCCGGAGCAACGACTGTCTATCCCCATCTTCTGGCTTCAATGCCGAGTCACCCATTTCATCCTCTGAAGCTCGAGTTAGACATGCTCCTGCAGTAAACGCAGAGGAAATGCTGATGCATTTGAACTTTCCGACGTCGTTCAACAGTATTAGTGGCTGGCATCGTGCAAGTTGCAATAGTTCGGATTTCGCACCAGGAACAGGTTAGGCTGCTCATTCGCCGTGTAGTGTGTCAAAGTGTCGGTCGAGAGTCAGCCTGGTCCGCCGACGTAAAGGGACAAAGATAGTGATGAGTGAAGGGTGGTGAGTACTCCACGATGGCAATCATGGGTGAAGAGAGGAAATGCAGGATCTGAAAGGACTGAAGGTGGGCACCTGGAGAGAAGTTAAACAATATTAGCCGTCTGGTTTTCTCTTTGCGCTGATGCATAACATGTACAGGAGATGATGACCCCGTACATCGGGCCAACTTTGCTCCCTAAGACCAACCTTCTTCCACTGTTGCCGTCTTCGTGATCGACACCACAAGATCATGGGTCAAATCAGTGGAGAGTGAAAAAAGAAACATGATTCACGTTCAGCGTATACACAATCACGTCTCCCTTCTTCGGTAACCTCAAGTTTTCACTTACTTCACCTGTCGTGTTTACGACCTCCTTTCCGTCTTGCAGCTTCAGCTTCCCGGTTCTCCGCTTCGCTAGTCTCGCATTCACCATATCATGACACGACTCGTTCCAAACTACTGTAAGCTGCTCCCACCGGCACATGGTGCGAACCTTGCGCAGGTTGTTCCGCTTCCAGTTGGCGAACCACCTTCTGCCCTGTCGCATACTGGGCCTGGAACACTTGTGGTCTCTTGATATCACCTTGCATTCCTTATTGTGCAGGGCGGAATTGCAGGTCAATGAGGGGTGTCAGGAGAGGGAAGAGAATGGGGAATTTGAATGAAATGAGTCGCCCCATGTCCGCGTACGGCCAACGGTCAAAGACGATGGGGATGTAGTAGTTAGGTAGAACTGGCACATACATCCGGGACAGCGAGCATGGCGCGAAATGAAGCTGCCATGGAAGTGGATAACCCACGTCCTCCATGATGATGAATGTCTCCGCAGTATCAGGTATCGTTCTTGCCCCCTCCGAGATCGGGTGTAATATATAAGTGTATTGGCTGAGCTTAAATAAGCCTGGAGTTGTGGCTTCGGAAACCCATGAACCAGACGCCCTGCAGCGGGAATGCTGAAAAGTGTGATGGCTGCAAATCGAAATAATGTTCCATGTTTCCAAGCGTGCAGTTAGCCCTCTGCTTTCCAGTTGAACTGACAAAGTGGTGACGTATTTGATGTCGTGTGTTTGCAATCACGATTGCGCGGCTCCGACGCCAAACATCAAGCAATGCATTGCACAAGACAAATATCCTTCTTATTAACGACAGCAACGGTGTGATGCAGCCGAAACGTCTGAATGCGAGTACATTTGGATTTTTTACCTGATCTTTATCTCACGTCTCCTTTTTTAGGGAATGCCCGTCTCTTCGCAGAGCCCAAAAGACCGCAAACAACGCACAGCCGCGACATATCTCTATTACGGAGGCTGAAGGAGATTTGCCTCCCAGGCTCCTCGGTGTACTATGTCAACCAAACCGAGGGCGTCGTTGCGGATGTAGAACTGAGGAAAGAATCCGAACGATACGGTTTTTCGATGCAGTCACCAAACATCTGACCTTGGAGCAACACAAGGATTCGAAGGGGAGCGCTGAAGGCACCAAGTTGCGGTTGAAAGATGCCGGAAACGCGAAATGTAGCTTCACCCCCGTCCGTGAGGTTAGACTGGTTCGGCAGCGTTCGACGAGGCATTTGATCAAGCAGCCAAGAGAAAGTGGTCGAGAAAGAACGATAACGAAGATTGTGAATCTTTCCTTATTAGTTTCTTGAACATCGTTTTGCTAATGTAACGATGCAGAGTTGGGGCCAGAGTACCTTTCGTTGAAGCCACCCGTCACATGTCGTTCTGTGGCCGGAAGCGAAGCAGGGGACAACATGTGAAGTAATTAACGGGTCATGAAAAGTGAGAGTCTTTCGCTATCTTCTTTGGTTTCAAACTGATTAGACTGGTTACGATAGACTTGTTTGCTTCTGTCACTGAAAGGTTTCCTCAACCGGACTATCTTCGATCGTACCTGTGGGTCTTGGAATTCACCATTTCACGCCCGTTTCTCGGCATTCCCTACTTCTTCATTGGCCGGTCTCGGGGCCACATCGTGGACGAAGAGAATGGGTCGAAGAGTGCAGCTCCATGCTTGCGGCATGCAGGTATATCATGGTAAGTATCGCAAGTTCCAGGTAACCAGCCCTGACCAACCTTGGGTTGCTACTAGGCATCTAGCGTGTTGGGTGCTTTTGGCATTCCTTTTTTGGACAGTTTCACCTGTATTGCAGGGTTTGTGGCGATCATACCTGCGGCCCGCTGGATGTCATCAAACTTTCTTTCAACCAAGTCTGGTCTGGAGAGATCACCTCACGTCATAGGTGCAGAAGGGCTTCTACTGCTCTTGGTATGTCTTTTATTCGCTTTGACGAACACAGGTTTGATCGTGTCCTATAGAAACGAAACGTGGTCGTGTCTCCATTCTAAGAATCATAGGGTTCGTCACAGGCGTCATGCTGCACACCTTGGAAGGCGCATCCGTCATGGACGCTGGCCTAGTTAGGCAACCGTTCGGCAAATATACTCACTGGACAGCTACTGCCCTACTGGTGCACTCGGCGCTGTGGACTCATCAACTTCTCATCCGGATTTTCTTCTCCTTGTCCGTAGAAAGACTCTGCCCAGCGATCCCAGGCGTTCTCGACTACCAAAAGCGAACATTAGGTAAGCGTCAACTTTCAACTCTACCTTGCGTCCCAACCACTCGCCTTCTTCCCTCCGCCTCACTTCATGCTTATTGACCAATCCTCTCCTCCACACAGGTGCCCCTGCCCAGTTCGACTTGAAGAACATGTTACGGAGGGCTCAGAACTTGTAGCGACGAGCTTCGTTGTCCCGAAGCTAGGCGTCAAGAAAGCTCTCCACCAATAGTAATCACAGCCGACGGTCTTTCCGGTGCAGCCAAAGTTACCCTCGTCAACGGTACTAGTACCGCTAAACTGGTCATCCTCTTCCACCGACTCCAATCCAAGCCGGGGCGGCGGATATAGGCGCATTACGATCCATGTCAACCTGCGCCACCAAGGCCTATATCTACTGGTAGTCCAACGGTGCGATAGGCGGGTTCGAAAGTGGACCATATACCTCCAGCCGCGGATTTGCAGGCCTGGCAGAAGCAGAAAGAGTAGTGGAATCAGAAGCCTGTGCCTGGACAAGAGAAGCCGACGACGACGAGAAAGGATACGTGCTTCTGAGCAGGAGAAAGAACGAGAGCAGAAGGAGCAGCTAGAGCGCCCTACAGCAGTTCCGATTGTGGAAAAGCTGCGTCAGGTGCAGCATTCCAATAACACCGAAAGCAAAGTTCTGACCGCTCACAACCAAACCAATGTAACCAACTAATACGCCATCACCAGACTCTCACTCTCAACTAACAACCACCATACATCGATCCAGTCGTTTCTATCACCGCTGGCTTCTATGCCCACGCATATCATCTGTTCTGTCAGTGGACGCAGCGGTGTCAGCGGTATCAGCAGCATCAGTGGTGGCGGTAGAATCACTGCAGGTATCACCAAGATCAACGGCCTTCGCGGCAAGTGGTATGGATCTGTCGAGAACGACAACAACGGTCGTTGGCCATCAACCTTCTCCTGTTGTTGGATCTCCCAATGCTGGTTCTAGCTCGGGTTCGACTTCCACAGCACCATCGCCGAGTCCTGGAGCGGGTGCTGCTGCAGGTGGTGCAGCTATTGCATTGGAATGACTCTTGTATGTGTCAGGTGCAGCATTCCAATAACGCCAAAAGCAGAGTTCTGATCATCATACAACCAACCAATACGCCATCACCAAACTCTCACTCTCACTTGTGCATACCAAACCAACTAACAACCACCGTACATCGATGCAGTCGTTCCTAACACCGCTGTTCTGTCAGTGGTGTCAGCGGAATCAGCAGCATCAGTGGTGGTGTAACCAATCAATTGGTCGCTTCTCTCTTCACAGTATTTCTCGCCGCACGCCCTATTCTTAAATCACACCCTCTATTTTCCACAACATTACTAAAACGGCCAACGGAGAATTGCTTGACCCATACCTTGCAGTCTTTCGCCTACCCCCCTACTGGGCCATCGGTTGATCTGATGGGACGGCCATTTGAGTCTTGACTCGGTTATACAGACCCGAAATTGCACATTCCATTCTTTACACATCATAGCAATCGTAAATTTCATTGTAATTAATCATCATGTTACGAGGCAACGACATGACACGACGTGTGGATAAGGGTACTAATCAAAACGGATAATAAGTTCTAACATATATTCACGGAGGCTTTGATAACGAGAGAGAAGGAGAATGAGATGTTGCAGGGACCAAGAGAATAACGCGGCTTTCCCACATCAGTCGTATCTCTCAGATATGATATATGATAAGTAAGCTGTGCAAGTTGCTAGATAAGTCCAACACGTTCATCTAGCCTAAGGCCACGCGGTACACACCTTGTAAGACCTTCTCACCGACATCCAACATGTCCATGTCATCATCAACAAAGATGCGGGAATCTGGCAACTGCTGGCAGCTCGTTGCAACGTTATGCAAGCTATCACAATCCCATACAGGGATGTAGCGCAGTCAAAAGTTATCATAAACAGTTATAATACATTGTAATACGTTGTAAAAACTTGTAATACGTTGTAATACATGATCGAATTAAAACTTCACAAGTCCGCATATCCATCATCGTCAGAGCCTGCCTCATCAGCATCGTTCTCTGGCTCATCATTCTTGTCTTCAGCATCGTTCTCTGACTCGTCGTTCTCATATTCAGGCCCTTCCTGTTCTGATTCTGATTCGGCTTCTCCTTCAGGAAGTTCAACATCATCAATATCGGGGCCAATTGGCCTGGAACTCAAGTCTTCCGCTCCTGTATCCTCTTCGTCATCCGAGTCATCTTCACGTTGTACCGGTGAGTTGTCTTCTGTATTCTCCCTTTCCGCCTTCAGCTCCTCAGGCCATCTATCATCACAGAACCTTTGAATCGCTTTCTGAATTGACTTGTGCCCAACGCCGCCGCCACGATACCGCATGAACATATCACGATCAACAAATCTAAAGTCACGGTACTAGTCATTAAAAATACCATTAAAAAGACATGATACTAACTTACATATTCACGTAAAACATGTCCCAGTCTTCACCTTCTTCTTTGGCAAGACGACATATAGATGGTTGTGGCAGGAGATCTTTTGTCCGACCAAGTGCAAAGCAGGGAATGAGGTGAACTGCTCGAATGATGAGCGTTGGATTGAGAAATCCAAAGGCCGCTGCGTCTTCATAAAACACAAAGCCAACTCGTGGGAGGCGGCATCTTCTCCATCCTTCGTGGTAGCCATTGTTAGGATCGCGTCCGAGCCAGCGTACCCACAGGAATTCCATGATCTGGGGATCTGATGAGCGCGACCCTGGTCCCCGATATACAATCTTAGCGTGGAAGATTCCAATGATTCTTCCATACCAATATGGATGAGGGGCTGAATTCGCCTCATTTTCACAACCGAGGACCATAAAGTCGGCGCTGTTGCTTACATTGAGGGAATCTTGATTTCGGCGCATGTCATATGTAGTGTAATTGACGCAAAGCATTGGGTGTCGGTAGATTGCATTTCCCTCAATAATGACTTGATTTCTCTCGGCTGTCGAGTATTCACGTTCATCGCCATCGTATTCCAGGCCTTGAAGGCGAGTCAAGAGATGGTTTTTGAGTTTGGAAAGGAAGTTCTGTTTGTATTTACTGTATTAGACATACTATAATTCGACCAACATCAGTCTACTAATAGCGCTCACCTTGCAAGCAGGATCCTTTGTATTCTTTGCAAGCCAAGTCGAAAGATCCAGTTTGTTCTTCGTCTCAAAGGACATTTTATGATGTACGTCGGGTGCTGTGGCAGCGGGTGCTCCTTCGTCACCAGATTGTTCAGGTCCTAGATCATCCACCGCATCCCTCAGTGCTTGCTGTTTGCTGATCTTATTAAGTGTTCGCTCCCGGTGATCGAGTTTTGCTATCCCATGAGTAAAATTACTCTTGGATGCCCGTTTATAG
Organism: Amanita muscaria Koide BX008; assembly: GCA_000827485.1. Lineage (NCBI taxonomy): Eukaryota > Fungi > Basidiomycota > Agaricomycetes > Agaricales > Amanitaceae > Amanita > Amanita muscaria. The sequence continues at coordinate 18,480 of KN818495.1, forward strand.
CGTCGCTTTACTCTTTGGTGCTCAGCCTCAC
>KN818496.1:3743-17009 GCA_000827485.1 Amanita muscaria Koide BX008
AAAAAAAAAAAAAAAAAAAAGTCACGCGTCACGGAAGCTGGCCTAGTTAGGCAACTTAGTGACAGTCTGAGGTTTTCATTCTGACAAACCGTGAATACGAGGAACTAGACCATGCTTCCCAACCACTCGCCTTCTTCCTTCCGCCTCACTTCATACTTATTGACCAATCCTTTGCTCCACGCAGGTGCCCCTGCCCTGTTTGACCGAGGAGCATGATACGGAGAACTCAGAACTTTTGTAGCGACCAGCTTCATCGTCCCGAAGCTAGGCATCAAGAAAACGCTCCATCAATGCTAAGCACAGGCGGCGGTCTCTCAAGTGCAGCAAAAGTTGCCCTCACTCGTCAACGGTACTTGTACCGCTGAACTGGCCATGCTCCTCTTCCACCGACTCCAACTATCCGGGGGTTATCAGCACATTACAATCTTGTCAACCTGCGCTACCAAGGTGATATTTACTGGTAGTCCAACGGTGCGATAGGCGGGTTCGAAAGTGGACCATATACCTTCAGCCGCGGATTTGCAGTCTAGGTAGAGACAGCAAGAGCAGCGGCATCAGAAGCCTGTGCCTGGACAAGAGAAGCCGACGACGATGACGACGAGAAAGGATACCTGTGCTTCTGAGCAGAAGGAGCAGCTAGAGCGCCCTACAGCAGCACAGATTATGGAAAAGTTGCGTCAGGTGCAGCATTCCGATAACATCAAAAGCAAAGTTCTGATCGCTCACACAACCGACCAGTGTGACCAACCGATACGCCACTCTCACTCTGACCTATGCATACCAAACCAACCAGCAACCACCATACATCGATGCAGTCGTTTCTAACAGCGCTGGCTTCTATGTCCAAGCACATCATCTGTTATGTCAGCGGTATCAGCGGTATCAGTGGTGGTGGTACAATCACTGCAGGTATCACCAACATCAACGATCTCGACGGCCTCAGCGGCATGCGGTATGGATCTGTCGGGAACGACAACAACGGTCGTGCGCCATCAACCTGCTCCCTTTGTTGGATCCCAACCCCCAAATGCCATAGGTGGGATTCTTCTTCAACAACATCATCATCGAGTCCTGGAGCGGGTGCTGCTGCAGGTGGTGCAGTTATCACATTGGAATGACTGGGATGATAACTGGGATGGATACCACGGCACAAGGAAGGGATGGGACTCCAACGATGTTGGGCACTGCGAATACCGCTCAGATTGGTGGCACATCAGCGGTGGCAGCAGGAGCATGAGCAGGTTGAACCCGGGCTGCTCAACGTCATCGTCAACACCAACTGGGACCACTGGACCGTCAAAGCCTTTGTAGCCGGTGTATTTGCTTTCCAAATGTTGACGTTTATGAGAGCGATCGAGTCTGTCCTAGCATGTGTGAAGGATGGTAAAGCGATGCAAGCTCCGTAGGTGTCGTGCCAGAAGGTGGACAACTTCCTGCACGATCCTACGCGAGCATCTTCTGTCTCTGGTTTTGTCCTGCGTTCAACGGCTCTGTATTCGCACTTTACTAATGATCCACCGTTGGAGTTCGATTGTATCCGTAGCATCACCATGTTCTGTGATGAAGGCTTGCGATATGAGCGCTATGAGCAATGATAGAAAAGGCCTCGTCCCATTTTGTACTATTGTAGTAAGTATTATGCACAACCTAATGCGTAAAGCTATACACGTTCCTGCCTTTATTCCACACAGCTTTCTCGCCGACATCCAACATGTCATTCATGTCTCCACAGGTGCCCAAATTTGCCACAACTATCTACAGTCCCATTCTTGACGACGAACGCGATCTTGACATTTCGATACCGGCCCAGGCACAAGCATCTACCACATTACGACCATCGGCTATTGACTCTGTAGATTACCCGGGCATTGCAGTTCCTTCAAAAGCTCTACCTACCACCCCAACGCATTCGTTAAGGGACAGAGACGCTCGGCGCAGGGAGGACAGCAGACCTAGCATCTCGATTGCGCCGGCTACTATCAATCACTCAGTCAGAGAGGCGAAAAATGAAGACTCTCATGGCAATCTGATTCAAAGAGGGAAACCGCTTCTCGAACTTCCTTCCATTGACCGTGGAGATGCAGTTGTGCAGAGTAGAGGGGCCAAGCACGCAGTCGATCCTGACTTCCCATTCCCAACAGCAGAGGCCCCATCGGTCTGTAGAGACGGAGATATGGGGAGCGAAGAGGTTCCTTCTATATCATTGTTTCAACGGTCGTCGAACTTTCAAATCAGCAATACGAATATTAACACCATTGGCGGCAATGCCACCATTATTCGATTTGGTGGTGAGTATGCTTGATTTCTCGTGAAAAGCCAGAAAGCTCACGTGCAAATTAGATGGGGAATTTACCGAAATTCAAAGGAATTTGGTATGCTCAGCTGTACCTATACATTCCGACCAAAGCATAACTCAACATCCGTAGATTTGTGATTATATAGCAAACCTCGCCATTTTGCCGGACATCAATGACAACTTGAAGAGGAGATTTCTGGTAGGCATTCTTGGATGACGACGCTGCAATTGTTCTCAAATATTCCAACTCAGACTCAGTCAATAATAAATCTACCACGTGCAGAAGCTGTGTTCGACGATTATCAAACCAAGAAGAAGAGCGGACCATGCTTTGAGGGCACAAGAGTGGCGCTTCTCCGAGAGATGGCAGAATGGGTCACCGGCCTAGACGAGTCTAGGATGTACGTGCTATCCGGGCTGGCTGGCATTGGGAAATCCACAGTTGCCTACACCATCGCATCACGAGCAGCTAACCTCAATCTCTTGGCTGCATCTTTCTTTTTCTCACGAGACGAGAGCGACCGCAAGAACGCGAAAAAGTTCTTCACCACCATCGCATATCAGCTCTGTCTCTATAACCAAACATTTGCCGAAGCCATCGGGAACGTGCTGCAGACAGATGATGGATCTGCTGCGATAACAAAAAGTCCTCAAGAACAGCTGCAGGCTCTTATAGTGGACCCACTACGGTGCATTGTCCAGTCATGTGCTCGACCAATACTCGTCATCGTTGATGCACTGGACGAATGTGACGAAGAAGACGCGCTTTCCGTTCTGACCGGGTTGAAGCAACTTGTCCGGGCCTTACCGTCATTCAAGGTCATTCTGACAACACGACCGCAGCCGCGCCTTGATCGTTTCTTCGGCGGTCAGGATGGCCATAGAATATTCCACCTACAAGACATCGAAGATGGAGTTGTTGACGATGATATACAGCTTTACCTCAACGACAGCCTTTCTCTCGGAAAAGTCCAAGAACGTCTTCCAACGAGTCGATGGTGTGTGAGCGATATGGATGTAGACGCTCTTGTTCGCGCGGCGGGAAGACTCTTCATCATTGCCTCGACAGTCGTACGGATTATTTTAGACAAAGTCGCTTCTAATCCTGCGGCTCAGTTGCAAAAGCTCCTTGACACCTTCGCTAATGATCGCATGCCTTTCAAAGATCTCAATGAATTCTACACCGTCATACTTCGGTATGTTGTACCTGTGGACTGCGATGTCAACATAGTCAATCGTTACCAATCAGTTGTTGGCGCAATCATATTCGTTCAGCATCCTCTTCCTATCACCACGCTAGCCCATCTTATCGGCATAGATGTGGAGGAAATACGTGCGGTGCTTGTCAACCTCCGATCTGTGATCCTTCTTGGTGACGATGATATACCACGCATCTATCACAAATCGTTTCCAGACTACATCACGAATTCGAAGCTCTGCCAGGACGCTCAACTCCGCATTGATCCAATGATGCGCCATACGCAGATTACGATCTGTTGTTTTCAGATAATGGACAAGCATCTCAAGCGCAATATTTTGGGTCTTGGCTATCCTGCTCGATTCATGAGCAACGAGGATGGCCTCAAGGCAGATGGGATAACAGATGAACAAATACAGGAGAGGATCCGAGGAGAACTTCGGTACGGATGCGCATATTGGGTCAATCATCTCGAGGTCGCAAACATGGAAGACGAAGCTCTCATGAACGGATTGAAAAGGTTCGCGTATGAACACATGCTATATTGGCTCGAGGTTCTGAGCCTGATCGGAAAATTGGACTCGGCTCACCGTGATATTGCTGTGGTCCTGAAACTTCCGGTACAGTTTACTTTTACATGATAGATAAAATCTAACGAGGTTACACAGACATCGACGTCTTCAGACTTGCATCAGCTCTTGTCTGACGCATTACGTTTCATTTCAAAGTTCTACGAAATCATCAAACGATCGGCTCTTCATACGTATTATTCAGCACTGCCCTTCACACCAACAGATACCCTCTTATATCATCGGTATATTAAAGAAGCAGAGGACAACATATGTAGCATCGAGGGTGGGCCAGAGCAGTGGGATGCTTTCGTTGCTAAGCTGAGACCTGGGCGATCTGTCGATGACATCAAATTCTCGCTCAATAGCACTCAGTTTGTTTCCTGTTTTAACGGATATTTAGACAGCTGCGACATACGCTGTCAGGGAAAGTTGAACATCTGGGACGCAACCACGGGCACACCCATTTCCACGATCACAGGTCACTGGTTCGCAGTTGCCAACGACTTTTCTACAGTTGCTTCATCCAAGGACAATATCGCAACGCTCTATAACATGAACGGGAGCTCAAGCGACACTATGTTTACTACTTCGTCGAGGATTGTAAAATTGGCTCTTTCATCTGAAAGTAGCCGGGTTGCGGCCGGGTTGTGTGACGGAACTGTTTGGCTATGGGACAGTGGGAATGCTGAATTAATAGACAGGTTTTATGGATTTGACGGCAGCTTAGAGGGGTCTCTGCTCCAGTTTTCTTCCACTGGCACTAGACTCGCGTATTCGTCGCCGATCGGTATCAAATTGCAAGATGGGACCAGCGGGAGAGTCATCGCCGATCTGCGATGCGGGTCATGGCACGGGTTCGAATTCTCGGATGATGGCTCCCGAATCGCATCTCTGTCATTCGATGGCAACTTGACACTGTGGAATAGTGAGAGCGGTGGGGTTATTGCCGCTGTCAGTGGTGTAGATTGCCGCTGCATGGCAATCTCAGCAAACGGATCTTTACTTGCAACTGCAGATTATTGGGAAATGACGCTGTGGGGCGAGAACCATGACCACCTGGACAAAATCAAGGTTCTAGAAGTCGATGATCCACGTTCGATGGCCTTCTCACCGGACAATATACTTGCAATCGCAACCGAGGATGCTGTTGAGCTTTACAACATCAATACCAACTCCTTCATTCACACACTTCCGCTTGGCGGAGGGTCTATACCACCGGTTTTCTCACCAGACTGCACCCGTTTTGCCGTTGGTGACCACTTTGGCAATGTGAACCTCTGGGATATTCGAGGTATCGACGCTTCCAGTCCTCCCTCAAACGGAAATGCAACCGTTGTCACTGCGTTGACTTTATCACGAGACTGCTCACGACTAGCTTGCGGATTTTTGGACGGCACAGTTGAACTGTGGGAGACAAGCCCTACAAAGCGACGAATCGACCCGCTGCCCCTCCGCCCGAAAATGGAGAAAATTTTCTTTCGCATTTTCCGCCAATCTCGTCGTCACACGGAATTGGTTCAGGCACTTGCGTTTGACCCCGATGGTAGGCTATTCGCTTCTGGGTCGGATGACGCGACTATCAAACTGTGGAATGGCGGAGATGGGGCATTACGTGAAACTCTCAAAGCGCCTGGTTGGTTGAAGGCGGTTGCACTCTCGAACAGTGTGCTGGTTGCTGCGTGGGGTAGATGGGATGATAACCGGTGGGATGATGGTGTCACTCTGTGGAGCCTTGACACGCTACGTCCCATTCATACCTTTGAGATTCCGGGCTTGAAAGTGTCGATTGCAGAGAACAGTACCCTGATCGCCGTCTGCCTCTATACCCATGTCACTCTGTTTGATGTGGTGAACCACACAACCATCCGTACATTCGACGCCTCTTCCGACATTCACACAATGACATTCCTACCGAACAATTCGCAGCTCGCGATACAATCCGACGAGGGTGTTTTCCAATCAGTCGACCTTATCAAAAACCATGCCACAGAAGGTCCTACGCCCGAACATCTTGCAGTCCAGCTTCCCAACACCCCACTCTTGCATGGTGTTCCCGTCTTGCACTGTAAAGACAAAGAGCAGCACTACTTTGCAGCATTATTTTCTCAACATCAGAGCCCCGTGCCCGTGTTATGGATTCCCAAACAAATTTCTGTGAATGCACAGTGGACCCAGGGATCATCAATGATTGCCCTAGGTTGCAAGGATGGGCACGTTATCATTCTACGACTACCTACCAGCCATGTTAGCTGATCGTCGCTATGCCTGCATTTATTACTATTCACATGTACAATAAGTATCGGAAATGACACAAACAAGGCGATAATTTAAACGCCCTGATTAACTTGCTCAGCATGGAATCTCATGTTTTACTCCGTTATCTCATGATCGTATCATCAACACGCTAGCAAAATCTTTCTTTGAAACTGGAAGAAGGTTGCTCTAAAGGAGCTCGACCCTCTGATTCCGGGTCTTTCGCTGAGCGGTGGAACGACTCTTTCAAAGTGTTTATCATGGCCTTCGGGTGTTGCTCCATTCCATCTAGACCAGCCGGCGATTAACAGGCCGCGATGCGCCGATGTCAAGAAAGGAAGACAGAAATAAACTAACTTGAAGGAAAGCATCACGTTGAACGAGGAAGTGCGCTTTCGTGATTGTTGAACATGCCGAGTACTCCCGAGACGGCGAGACTTCCACATCTTCCAAGTACCGCTGAGGGTTAGAAGAACTGGTGATGGCCGCGCTCAGTCACTTCGTTCCAACACTAAGCTGACTCGATTGGCCCTGGCAGTCATATTTTGTCGCAAATCAATTGGGAGGACATGAAGCCCTCGATCTGCGCATCTCCTTCAGTTTCATCACATGAAAAAATCCAGCCAAATCGGATGTACGGATGTTTAGATGAGGTTTAGATGATAAGAACCGGAGGAGACGGCGGCCCGGGACTGGCGGGCTCAAAACCAGGCACAGTCTATCCAAGGGAGATATTCTTCCATACATGCTGCATCGCGGCGCGCGCAGCCGCGCTATGGGTCAAAAAAACTAGACATGGGCGCCTTCTTGAACCTACGTCATTTTCCTTGACTTCTTTTTAGGAGCACTGTTAAAAGAAAACAATCTCACGAAGAAACTCGGTTGTCGACAGTCCCTTGTGAATATGGTTGCTTTGGAATTGCGCGTATTTGATTTGTTGCTACTTTTCTAACACTTGTATAATGTCCGCCCGATTTTGGTTCAGGCCAAGACAGCTTGTCGTGTGTGCGTTTCCACTCAATCACGACGTCAGACATAGCGCGGACAATGGCACCGGCTGCAGTGACTGAGTGAGCGCGGTTTGTTTATTTACCAAACCAATCGTGGGAACGTTCAACTCTAACATGAGTCTCGATCGTCCGTGGCCAACTTTTTCACTGGCCATTTCATACGCTTGCAGGCATGAGCTATGATGATATCTTGCTCTACAATGTCAAAGGCTGCTCCTTCTTCCAAACTTTCATTTGCTCATGCGCAACATCTGATGACGGTAGCTTGGGTGGAGCCCCGACGGCAGGCGATTTGCTTCTGAGTCAAACGATGGGACTGTCGACTTGTGGGATGGCAAAGGCGGAACATTACGTGGCACTCTCCAGTATCCCGTGAAACATGGCTGGAAATATGTATTGAAAGTGGAGGTCTCGAACACTGCTGGCTGTTGCGGGTGACAACGGTACCGTTCTGTGGGATCTCAAAACACTAAATCATATTCATACTTGCCACGGATCTTTTTCGGCGCGCTTGTCATTTTTAGCCAATGGTGCCCTTCTAGCCGCTGTCCGCACCATCGCCTTAGATATCTTTCAGCAAACCATTATTTTCGATGTCACAAAGCGTATAGTTATTTCTACGTTGACACCAGCGGTGGGAAGAGTCCCTCATGCAGCACGAACTGCAAACGCTCGAATGAATATCCCTTTGCCGTAGTTTCACGGTTCGCTTCCTTCTTCATTTACCCAGACCTTGTGATCCCTCGACGTTACCGACTGCATAACATTAGGGCTGTACCATATCGGCTACCGTACAAGAATTGAGAGGGATGCAGGCTGCCGTGCTGTTATTGGATGTACTGAAGTCAATTACCTTACCTTCGTCAGGCTTATCGAGCGTAATGTGAATTGCTCAAGTCGAGCAGAAGGGTAGAGAACCACGAAAGTGTGTCCGAAAGAGCGATTTTTACAAAATAATACGCACCTGGGGTTGTAGCGCTTGCGATAGACTTGTCAACCGTTGACCATGAGACACGGGACATGGCCGGAAGGAGAGGTTGCGTTGCTTTCAGATACTAATAAATGTGAATATACGAAACGGAATCCCCCTTAATGCACCGAAAATCTAGGATTACGGTCTTACTTAGCAGAACACGGTTTAATCGCCCATTTCGTCTCGGCATTTCCAACTACAAGCCACCAGTGTGCCACCTTTTTGAGTGGACAGAATGGAGCAACGACTGTCTATCCGCAATCTTCTGGCTTCAATGCTGAGCCACTATTCATCCTCTGATAAACATGATCCTGCAGTAAACGCAGAAGAAACGCTTAACGATGGCGATGCATTTGAACTTTCCAACGTCGTTCAACAGTATTGGCACTGTGCATGTTGCAATAGTTCGGATTTCGCATCAGGAACAGGTCATTCATCGGTCGAGAGTCAGCCTGGTCCGCCGACATAAAGGACGTATCGTCTCCCTTCTTCGGTAGCCTCAAGTCTTCACTTACTTCACCTGTCATGTTTACGACCTCATTTCCGTCTTGCAGCTTCAGCTTCTCGGTTCTCCACTTCGCTAGTCTCACATTCACCACATCATGACACGGCTCGTTCCAAACTACTCTCAGGTACTCCCACCGGCACATGGTGCAAACCTTGGGTAGGTTGTCCCGCGTCCAGTTGGCGAACCACCTTCGGCTCTGTCGCATACTGGGCTTGGAACACATGGGGTCTGTTGATTCACCTTGCATTCCTTATTGTGCAGGGCGGAAAGAATGCAGGTCAATGAGGGGTGTCAGGAGAGGGAAGAGAATTTGAGTGAAATGGGTCGTCCCATGTCCGCGTACAGCCAACGGTCAAAGACGATGGGGATGTAGTAGTTAGGTAGAACTAGCCCATGCAGACTGTGTTCGTCGCGAAATGAAGCTGTCATGGAAGTGGATAGCCCCCCATCCACGTCCTCCACAATGATGATCTTGTCTCCTCCGAGATTGGGTGTAAATGTCAACTCGACCCTGTGTAATGTAGGTGTGATTGGCTGAACTTGAGTCTGGAGCTGCAGCTTTAATTGGACAAGTCCATGAACGAGACGTCCTGCAGCAGGATCCGGAATGCTGAAAGGTGTGATGGCTGCAAATCGAAAAGTCCCAAGCGTACAGTTTTCCCTCCGCTTTCCAGACGACAGTACGAACTACATCACCGCATCACCTGATGTCCGGCTACGCGGTTTATTTTTTTGCCAAACAACCCTTCGTGGATCAAGCTGATCAAGTCTAATGCTTTCCAATGAAACCATGTAAGTTTGTTCGTTCACAACTTACAAGTCATTTCGATAACCAGTGCATTGCACAGGACAAACATCCTTCTATTAAATAACGACAGAAACGGTGTGATATGCAGCCGAAACGTTACTACATTTCAATTTTTTACCTAATCTTTATCTCACGTCTCCTTTTTTAGGGAATGCCAGTCTCTTCGCAGAGCCCAAAAAACCGCAAGAACCTTATTAGCACCACCAAGGCCTATCCGCCACATTCGAACAACGCACAGCCGCGACATTTTCTCTATTACGGAGTGAGGCTGAGTGGAGATTCACCTCCCAGGCTCCTCGGTGTGCTATGTCAACCAAACCGAGGGCGTCGTTGCGGATGTGGAACTGAGGAACGAATCCGAACGAGATGGTTTTTCGACGCAGTCACCAAACATCTGACCTTGGAGCAACACAAGGATTCGAAGGGGAGCGCTGAAGGCACCAGGCGGTTGAAAGATGCCGGAAACAGTGGTTCGGCAGCGTTCGACGAGGCATTTGATCAAGCAGCCAGAAAGAAGGACAACGACGATTGTGAATCTTTCCTTATTAGTTTCCTTGAACATCGTTTTGCTAATGTAACGATGCAGAGTTGGGGCCAGAGTACTTTTCGTTGAAGCCACCCGTCACACGTCGTTCTGTGGCCGGGAGCGAAGCAGGGGACTACATGTGAAGCAATTAACCGGTCATGAAAAGTGAGAGTCTTTCGCTATCTTCTTTGTTTTCAAACTGATGAGACTGGTACGATAGACTTGTTTTCTTCTGTCACTGAAAAGTTTCCTCAACCGGACTATCTTCGATCACTCCTGTGGGTCCTGGTTCACCATTTCCGTTTCTCGGCATTCCCTACTTCTTCATTGGCCGGTCTCGGGGCCACATCGTGGACGAAGAGAATGGGTCGAAGAATGCAGCTCCATGCTTGCGGCATGCAGATATATCATGGTAAGTATCGCAAGTTCCAGGTAACCAACCCTGACCAACCTTGGGTTGCTATTAGGCATCTAGCGTGTTGGGTGCTTCTGGCATTCCTTTTTTGTTGGGCTTGGACAGTTTCACCTATATTGCAGGCTTTGTGGTGATCATACCTGCGGCCCGCTGGATATCATCAAACTTTCTTGCAACCAAGTCTGGAGAGATCACCTCACGTCGTAGGTGGAGAAGGGCTTCTAGTGCTCTTGGTATGTCTCTAATTCTCTTTAACGAACACAGGTTTGATCGTGTCCTACAGAAACGAAACGTGGTCGTGTCTCCATTTTAAGAAACATAGAGTTCGTCACAAGCGTCATGCTACACACCTTGGAAGGCGCATCCGTCGTGGACGCTGGCCTAGTTAGGCAACCGTTCGACAAATATACTCACTGGAACTGGTGCACTCGGCGCTGTGGACTCATCAACTTCTCATCATCACTACTGAGGATTTTCTTCTCCTTGTCCGTAGAAAGACTCTGCCCAGCGATCCCAGGCAGTTCTGGACGTTCTCGACTACCAAAAGCGTGCACATTAGGTAAGCGTCCACTTTCAGCTCTACTTTGCGTCCCAACCACTCGCCTTCTTCCCTCCGCCTCACTTCGTGCTTATTGACCAATTCTCTCCTCCACGCAGATGCCCCTGCCCAGTTCGACTTGAGGAACATGTTACGGAGGGTTCGGAACTTCGTTGTCCCGAACCTAGGCGTCAAGAAAGCTCTCCACCAATGCTAAACACAGATGACGGTCTTTCCGGTGCAGCCAAAGTTGCCCTCCTCGTCAACGGTACTAGTACCGCTAACCTGGTCATAGTCCGCTCCACCGACTCCAATCTAAGCCGGGCGGCGGGTATAGGCGCATTACAATCATGTCAACCTGCGCCATCAAGGCCTATATCTACTGGTAGTCCAACGGTGCGATAGGCGGGTTCGAAAGTGGACCACATACCTTCAGCCGCGGATTTGCAGGCCTGGCAGAAGCAGAAAGAGTAGCGGAATCAGAAGCCTGCGGCTGGACAAGAGAGGCCTCCGACGACGATGACGATGAGAAAGGACACCTGTTCTTCTGAGCAGGAGAAAGAACGAGAGCACAAGGAGCGGCTAGTGCATACACAACCAATGTAACAATACGCCACCACCAGACTCTCACTCTCACCTATGCATACATCAATGCAGTGGTTTCTAACACCACTGGCTTTTATACCCAATCACACCATCTGTTCTGTTGGTGGTATCAGCAGCATCCGGCGGTACAGCCACTGCAGGTATCACCAACATCAGCGGCCTCAACGGCCTATAGTGTCGGTATAGATCTGTCAGGAATGACAACGACAATCGTACCCCATCAACCTTCTCCCGTTGTTGGATCCCAACTCCCAAACGCCAGTTCTGGGTCGGGTTCGACTTCCACAGCATCATCATCGGAATGGGAGGTACATCAGCGGTGGCAGCAGGAGTATGAACAGGTTTAACTACGTTGAACCCGGGCTGCTCAATGCCATCGTCAACAACAGCAACCCGATCGGACTCCGTCAAAGCCTCTGTAACCCATCTGTTTACGCGGTGTACTTGCTTCCGTGCTCTACGGCCGCACATGCGTTTGCGCACCTCGTGCAGCCCATGACGAGGTTTCAACTCGCTTTGGATGCGTTATTGCGTTTGTTGGATGCTAGTGCCGTTGAGGATGAGAAGAACGTAGATAGGAAAGTGTTGTTCAGTTGGCAGAGGTAAGATCCCATTTCTCGTTTTTGGTGGTAAATGCGCTCCCGGATCATGATCCCAAGTCCTATATCTTGCATTTAACCTATGGAAACAACGTTTACTGACCTTTGAATTGATGTAGCGTCCTTAACGGATTCTGGGTGGCATGTATCTTTAATTCTCTATGTATGCCCCCCGATCACCGGGAATCAATCCAAGAGCGTTTTGCTGGTATCGTTTGTTCGGGGGCGGGATAGGGCCGTTTATGTCGTTGACAAAAGCGGTGTACCTCTTATTTAATGACCTGTTGATATGGGCTTTGATTTGAAGGGAGATGGTAATGATGTGCGTTTTTCTACGTCTTTGTTCTATTTCTTGCATTTTAACTCAAGGATACCTGCTCAGATCGGACCTTCTACTCCAGTCCGTTGACACCTACACTGAGAGCTAGTCACTTCATACTCGATGCCTTGTACAACATCATGTTTAATATGTGGGTGTCGACGTCTCGTTTCGCCAGTGCTCTGCTAACCCCGGCACTCTAGACACGATACCTATATCTTATTTCCAATCCGGGGATTGATGTTGTAATAGACGTTGATTCCTGTCATCCCGACTTAGATGCCTCTCAATTGGCCGCTTCTCCCTTACAGAACCTCTCGCCGCGCGCCCAACTTTCAACAACACTGCTAAAACGGTCAACGGAGAATTGCTGTACCCGTATATGCCCTGAAACACTCTTTCGCCTACCCCTACTAGGTCATCGTTTGATCTGATGGGAAGGCCAATCCTCCCCGATCTAGCTAACAGGTTGGTAGATCCGATAAGGATGGAGGGTATTGAGCAGGTCTATACACGAATGGTCAAGGTGGTTAGTGAGGACCGATATGCACAGGTTTGTCTCTTCTGATGGCCCTTCGATAGCTTTCTCGCTTCTACACTTCTCGAGTCAAGTTATCGATCATCGACACAACATCAGACGTGGAT
>KN818500.1:8648-21139 GCA_000827485.1 Amanita muscaria Koide BX008
CGAGAACGTGGAGGTGTGGGGCGGTGACCATAACCTGTCACACATTGTAGATCTGGATCTATATCATACTTTGTCGCTGGCCTTCTCGCCAGATGACACGCTTGCAATCGCGACGCAATCCGGTGCCAAGCTCTATAGCATCAAAAACCGCTCCTTCCTTTCTACATTCTCAACCTCTACGTGTTTTTACCTGGCATTCTCGCCAGACTGTACTCGCTTTGCTGCTGAGTATCCCGGCGGTACATCCTTATCGGATTATTCGAATATCCGAGCTATCGAGTCGTCAAGTCCTTCCTCAAATAAACAAGAAAGCAGCGAACTCACTGCATTGGCTTTGTCCTGGAACTGTTCTCGAGTCGCCTGTGGGTTTGAGAATGGTGCGGTTGAGCTGTGGGAAACAGATGACTTCCCAAAACGACGAATTGCTGCTCATAGGCATCACAAGTCGAGAATAACGACACTTGGGTTCAGCCCCGATGGCAGGCAATTCGCTTCTGGGTGTTGTTATGGGACTATCATTTTGTGGGAAGGTGAAGACGGGGCGCGACGTGCAGATCTCCAGTATCCTCGTGGGAGAAACGATCTTGTAAGGGGATTGGAAGTTTCAAACAGGGTGCTGGCTGCAGCGGGCGATCAAGGTATCGTTTTGTGGGATTGCAAAACGCTGGATCGCATTCAAAGTTTCGATGGAGACTTTACGGGACCTTTATCATTTTCAGCTGATGGTGCCCTTCTTGCCGCCTTCAACACCACCGCCACCACCGCTTCGATCACTGTGTTCGATGTCACAAGCCATACAGCTACTGCTACTTTCAAGATTCCAGTTGGCCACTATCAAAATCACCTGCACAGGATGACATTCCTGCCCGACAATTCACAGCTCATAGTACAGCAGCGTGCCTCACCCGAAATAGAGCAGAGCGAGAGCCCCGTTGGCCCCCACTTGGACTTTCATACATTCAACTTAGTCTCCAATAAAGCCATCAAAGGACCATCATTCGAACAATTCATCCAGTTGCCTGACATGCCACTTTGGCACGGCGTCCCAGTCTGGGTGAACAGGGAACGCGGGCAGTATTACCTTGAAGCGTTATTTTCACAGCACGATGACCCTGTACCTGTGCTATGGATCCCCCGGGAGCTTCGTGCACATGCATGGGTTCAGAGACATTCCATGATTGCCATCCGATGCAAGGGCGGGCGTGTTGTTCTCCTGCGACTACCTACTAGTGCCACTGGCACGGCGACTAGTGGTAATCTGAGTTATGGCATGCCAGCCCATCAAACTGCGGCAGCGGCCTTACCTTATGGCCACAATATACATGTACTGACAGCTCTCGTAAAGAACGAGAGTCAGGAGAACGAAGGCCTCGAAGATGAGGCTGGTGGATTAACATCGTGAGTGAATCTGTGTCGACGCGTCACCGATCCTCATTGCTACCAACAGCGATGGATTTGAAAGTGGATCTAAGCGACCAGGGCCACCACGGCACAGATACGAAACGTATACAACCGAAGAGGAGGACGGTGGTTTTACATTGTGAGTGGATCCGTGTCGACGCGTCACCGAGCCTCACTGCTGGAGGATTTGGAAGAGGATCTCAGCGACAAGAGCCACCGCTGCACAGATACGAGCCGTCGTCGACTCCCTCACGTCAACAAGATGGAGGTGGATATTCTCAACTGGCGGGAAAACCGTTATCGATCACATCCCCGTATCATCTGCAAAGACAGCCGACCCGGAGCCAATATGGAGCCCCACCTGATAGAAGAGTGTCGGTTGGTCAAGCGCAATCCCCTCCAGGGCCACCTCCACATACTGGTCAAGTGGGAAGAGGACCTCAACGACCAAGTCCATCGTCGCACAGACATTTGTATACAACTGCTACGCCTCCGCTTCCGTCCCAACGCCAAGAGAACCCAGCACCCACTCCGTCTGCTTTGAATTTGAACGAGCCTGCAGCGATTGCGCAGAGACAGCCGACCCCGAGTCAATATCTGGCCCCATCTGTGTCGGTTGGTTATATGCCACCCCCAGCGGCACCTCCACATATTGGTCTAAGGCCATCATCGGCAGCGAGTCCATATTATCCGCTGCAGAGACAGTCGGCTCCGACTCCGAGACAATACTGTGCTCCACCTGGTACCGAAGTGTCAGCTGGCCATATGCCACCCCGTCCAGTGTCACCTCCACATACTACTGGTCAAGTAGGAAGAGGACCCCAGCAGCCAAGGCTAACACCGAACAGATATAGGGAGTATACGACCACTACGCCTCCGCCGCCGGATGGACCTTGGCCCAGGGATTTTCGATGATTGCGACAGGTGCGTTGTCCTTCTGCGACTACCAGCTGTATCGCTAATCATTACTACTCTATTTAGCCACATCGATTAGGATTTTTTGCAGTGTATCGTTCAATGTAGATTAGCAGACATAGTACGTACTGTACACGCTTGATGTTATGAACTTTGTTGAGTATCTGAGTAAAACGAAAGAAGGAAATAACTATGAGCCGTGAGAGTACGGTAATGGAATCATCATCGAGCGTTCGCACTCCCTTGTGCAGTTTGAACAGCTCTACCCATCGACCCACCGGTGAATGCACCGTATGGTGTCTTCTTGACCCTCGCTACGCTGGTAAAAGTGTTCGGATGTTGAGGCATCGTGCTCAGGCTGGTGCTGGACGTGTGACATAAAGTAGTAGGAAGAGGGAATGGTAGTGGATAACCATACCTTGTTTGTAGTCTGTCTCGATTACAGGATTGCTGAGGTGGTTGTACAATGTGGCACGGAGTGATTGATGTGGATGCGTGGAAGGGGGCAGGAAATGTCAAGCTCAGTAAGGTCGCATAGGAAATTAAGCCCACCGATACTAATTGGCGATGATGCGGAAAGAAAGTATGAGGCTCGTGCTACAAGATGTTCCCGACATAGTGTTAGTGAAAGTGTAGGTGAAGGGCCAGGGACAACTGTACACTTGGCTGTTGGTGCTTTTCGTTGGTGTCTGGGTACGTGCTAATACTGGAGTTGTCCAATAGCTATTTCATCGACGACGGCGTGCCTTCACCAGTTCACGATGCCCCACCAGAAACAAAGGAAAATGAGGATCATGATGAGGAAGAACAAGAATGACTCACAAGAGACACGAAACACACGACATCGCTTGACCGTTGACGAACTCAGAGCAGTCTGGACAGATTCGTCTTCGGATAGCCGCACCCTCTCATTCGCGGCTGCTCGGGGACGAAAGACAATTGAGGCGGCGGTTGGAGCGGATCAACTTCGATCAACTTGAACGTGATCAAACCCCCGATCCACACTCACCCGATTGCCATCAACTCATGTCGTGGCACTGCCACCTGAATCACTCATTGGTGCGCTTGCTGCCACACACTCACTGCCAGACGGAATAGGTCGCAAGAAGACAATTATTCCATTTGGGTTATTGAATCGATTCTTCCCTGCTTCCGTTCAAGTTGTGAGTTTCTGGAGTTCCTGCAGTCATGACTATCTTATTGGCGTTACCTTGGAAGAATCGGGCATGTTAAGTTGTCGTTGGACGTATTATATCCGGAGTTTCGGTCGGGTTGACAAGCGCTCTTGTTCCGATCTTCTATCCGTGGTCGTTGCGTCTCTCTCCAACATGGTACTTATGCCACCTTCCTCTTGTTGTTCTCTCATTCTGACGGAATGACTTGTCCACAGGTCGATTACGTGGGGTATCCTTATCCAATTCGGTTGCAATGGTGTTGCCTCGTTTCGGATCCCTTGGGGTCTTCAGACGATACCCGGGATCATTTTGAGTTTGGGCATGACTGTGTTCCCCGAGAGTCCACGTTGGTTGTTCGACAAGTGACAGTGCGTAGCCGAGTATACACATATCTGGGAGTCTTGTTAATTTGATTGTATATAGCGAAGAGGAAGCACTGCAAGTTCTCGCTGACTTGCATGGAAAAGGAGATAAGCATAACGCATTGGTGCAGCTCGAATACAGGTATCTTATTCGTATCGGGCTTGGTTAACGTCATGCTAATAATACATGAAACTTTCAGGTCTACTACGAACGGGAAGAAGGCGCTAAATCCTACCTCGACCGGCTCAAACATGGAAACCCGCGCCGTTTCTTCTTGAGTTCAGCGCTTCAAATGTGGTCTCAGCTGTCTTGCATGAACATCATGATGTGGGTCTCTATTTTCGCTTAACGGCTCGCAGCTTTGAACTGTGCTTTAGATACTACATCATCTACGTGCTCCAAGGTGCCGGATTGACGGGTCGCAGGGCTGATCTTATTCCCTCTAAGTGATACATCTTACGTTCGACGCTAAGTCTGCAATACGTCTTTACCATTCAAGTTGCCTTCAGTTTATCTCTATCCAATCACACTTGCTTACACCACCCAAAGTTCCCGCTATTCTTTATATCGATAAATGGGGCAGACGCCTGATGCTTCTAGTTGGGGCGTTGCTGATGGGCTTCTTCTTTTATCTCGTGGGTGGATTACAAGGTAGATTCGGTCAATGGGGGGCAAATGCTGGTGAAAGGAACTGGGCATTCAACACAGCTCTGGCTTTTGCCGTCCCTCCTGGTTTGGCTACCATTGCTTGGAAGACATACTTCATCTTCGGCACCTTCAATTTTGCGACCTTCATTCTATCCTGAAATCGTTGGCTTTGACCGACATCAAGGGAAAATCAAAGGATTCAATTGTGAGTTGGTGCCTCGACATACACTGATATTTTGTAGGACGATGAGAGGGATGAGAAGGCAGCCGCATAACGTGTGGGATCACAACCTTGCATAGGACGAATACGAAAATCTAAGACGTTCACTGTATTTAAGTTGTAAACAAGTTGATACTTGCTGTTCAACGTTCAATCGTCTCATCATCGAATTTGAGATTGGCTACGCAATTTGCTGCGGTAATTCCCTCCCAAAGAGGTTTTAGTGCCAGCGGAAGTGTGGCTACAGTGTTCCACAATACTGTACAGCCTCTTCCTAGACCTGCTTCCACGACGCGCCATGTTCTCACCTTTTCCATCACTGCGCGCCTTTTATTCCTGGTACCAAACCACTCTTCCACCAGTTCCTCTCTCCGCTTTTTATCATTCACTGGAGTTCCTACCTCGGAAACGAATACAGAACTGGACCAGCTCCGCCTCTGGCATAGCCTCTTTAAGCCTGTACGAGTTGGACAGACGGATGAAGTTATCCTCACGATAGTACCGTTCGGTATACTTTGAGAAATCTAGCGTAATCGTTCAGGTTGGACACAGTGTGTGAGTCCAGCTGCCATTTGAGAAAAATGACAATATTGTTGCTTGCGCGTGACGGAGACGCGGCGCTCGAATTCCTGCGATGGTGTGGAAATTCCATACATCAGTGGTGGGTGTGGGTGAAGGAAAGAACTGTACAGACCTCGACTTCAAAGTTTGTCCGTCCTGGAGGATCATCTTCGGCTTTTTCTTTCATCCATTTGATGGGGTATACCATTGGAAGCACGATTTCAGCCTTATCCATTTTTGGTGTGCCTGTGAGCTTGGCTATGGATGCCACTCTGGATAGCTGTTGAGAATAAGAGGATATTTAAAAGACGGGGAGATGAAAGAGCTCAACTGGTGGTAGATTGTTCCATGGGTATCCTCCTGGCGTCGTAACAGCCAAAACGAGGGAGACAATTCAGTTGGGTATACGGTATGCCAGTTCTGGGATGCGCGATGAGTAAAAAAGTTGAGTATATGCACAGTGGCACATACATTGTGCAACCATCCTTCCAAGACTGACACTAACCACATGCAAATCGCGGTCTTCCGTCCATCCGACGTAGTCCAGCAGCGTGATCACATCTTCAGCCATCGCAGATGTCCTACACCGTGACACCACATACAATTAGTTTCTCCAAGGAGGCACACGAGCGCGCACACTTACGAATACGGCCCCAGGGCCACAGGCGGAGACACTTATTAGCATGAATGACACTCCTCAAAGCACTCGCAGGACCTTCCTTTCCCTTCTCTCGTTTCCAACCCAGGCGCACCAAAGTATTTCACTTGGTACAGCCAGGAAAATAACCTGGAGTTGAGACCCATAATGGACACAATCTCGTTCTTCCTATTCCCATGTTACTCAAAGTAAAGAGAGTGGATTAGAGCAGTTCAGGTCCTTGGGGACGTATCTTCGTCACGAGACAGAGACCGCGACGAACGCAGGTTTTGGCATCAAAGGAGGGAAAGCCGTCTAGGTTTGGAATGTAGAAGACATAGTGAGAAAGCCGGTGTTGTCCTCACGGTCAGAGCTTGCGGATGCGCGCTGTTGAAGCTTGTTTCACGACACCGGACCGTCTTGATTTAGTTGCAGTACTAGACTGAGTAGGATTGACGAGAGTTGGTGTTTTGGTGGCGGAGTCAGAGAGGACGTAAATTAAGCGTTGAAACGTTGACAACCCAGTGACAACGTAGTCAGTATAGTTTGTTGGTAGAAAAATACGAAGCAGAACTCACTTTGTATCTAACTTGAGATCTGTCTTTGTGTCTCTCAAGATGGATTGTTCATGGCGGATTCCTCGAAGCGGCAGCTTTTCCCAGTTTTACAGCTGAAGTGACGTGCGTCTGCTTTGAACTTTCGTCTGTATTCGCCAGGTGAAATTTCACCTAAAGGTGACAGTGACAGACTGTCGGTAAATGATGGCAAACAACTCGATACATCCGAGTTAATCTCCGTAGTCTCGTTCCCATCCGTTATTGGTGCGGGAGCTCCCGGGCGGAGATGTATCGGAGTGTCAAAATGCAGTGCAGAGACCGCACCATAACGTCTGGTGCATTTCGTATAGAGGAACCCTTGATCGTGTCACGCTCTAATAATAGCCACATTTTTTCACTGATTATCTTATCTTATCTCACTCACTCTATGGACCCTTGGAACGAAGTCTTCTTCGATAACGACGCACAAGCCCTCGAGAGTTCGGATGACTCTGATGATCCTGACTTCAACCCATCAAACACTGATCCTGTTCTATCGGAGGGGGAGGAAATTGATGTGGGCCCTGCAATTGAAGTTGTGAATACTCAACATTTGCGTGATCGGATGGAAGGGCGGATGGTAGATAAAGTTCGCGAGGTGCTATATGTAATGGCTCAGCTTGGAATTAACCTGACGCTATTCCTTGATGCTGTGAGCTGGGGAGATCCAGCTTGTACATCTGATGCCAAAGTACGCTCTGCCCGGACAGGCCTCATGAAGAGCCAGGAGCTTCCATCTATCCTACAACGATGGTGGAAACCACCCAGAACTCCTGGATCTTCGAACGCCAGATCTGCCGGTGCATCTCATGTGATGACATCATTTGCGCGCCAATGTTATTTGACTGCGGTTGACCTCGAACTGGAGAAGATGGCGGCACTGTTCAAGTCACCTGTTGGAGACGATGTGGCAGAAGATCATCTCACGGCTATTAGCTTCATGGGTCTCATAGCGGAGGTTAAAGAAAAAGGGCCGTTCCTATGGTCCATTCTTCACAAGCTTGCATACCGAGAAGATCAGCTGGTACGGAACACTCACAAGAATGCGGACAAGGTATGCTGCTTCTTACTACTACTATAGTCTACTACAGTTGGGGTCTGACTACAATGGATGCAGATAATACTCATGATCATTTCGATGCTGTCCTACACTCGTAGTCATCACCGAGGGCGTATTCAGAAATTATTTGCTATTTATTTCAAGTTCCGTGGTCTTACAGCAAAGGGCTTTGATACACTTCATGCTCTTGGTCTTACAATGAGTCACAAATGGACCTGCAACGCTGTTGGCAGGATATCGAAAAGTTGCACAGAAGAAATGCTCCAGCTTATGGACATGTACCCTTGGCTGCTTACTTATGACAACCTCAACATTCCCTTCCGTGTTTTTTCGCAACGGCTAGATAATCAAGGTGATTTCGGGAGTGCAACTGCCGCAACTGTATACATCAAGCGCAGCGCAGTTCCGTTATCATCAAACGCAAACTGGTCCCTGCAAGAAACCCGTGCAGAGGGCCTCAAAAATCCCTTGACTCCCCTCGACATTCTTATTCTTTCGCAGAAGTCTTATCCACGCATTCACTCTCACACGAAATATCAAGTGCTTCAAGTTTTGCTAGAAGCTTCAGATTTCGAGCTTCCCACATACGCTCACAGAGGAAGCGCTCTTCTACAGCCGCCCGAACCTGTACATCAACTTCCTTGCGGCAAGGATCATATTACACTCCAGTTTCTCCTTGGAACTGTCAATATTCCAGAAGCGAGCTATGAAGATAACAGTCGATTAATCAAAGAATGGCTTTCACAGCTCAAGCTTGACTCCCCGGACATGCAGAAAAAGCTCGGGCTTGAAAGATTGATTGCATGGGTTGGAGATCAGCTCACAGTCGACAGACTGCGCAACCTCTTCAAGTTTCGAGCCGAGGATCTCAATTCATTTGATCGGTTGGACTGGATGATGTTCACGTTTGGCTGGTTCCATCTTTTAATGGCCACGGCAAACTCCTTTCACAAGCAGTACTTGGGTACAGCTCGGGGACGTGGGTTGAGCCAGGCGTTTGATGTGCTGATGAAGAAAGGCCTGGGCTCAATCTCGACAAAAGGGCCATTCTACCACGACTTAAACGAGGCACTCTATACAGTAGCAGCTGCACATCTCCGACAGGATTGGCTTCTGGTCAGCAAAGTGCAATCTGTGAAAGAGCTTCGACAAAAATCTCCCGAAGCACTCATCGCACTTGCAGATCAGATTGTCGAGCAGTGCGCCTCAAGTTCAGCACTTGAACGCATGGATGCAAAGCCGGAAAATCAAAGGGATGAAGTCCAGCGCCAAACAATAATGTGGAACCGCGATATTTTGCAGTACATCGTACTTGATCAAGCGGTGAAGAACGGGGATGTTGGACTCATGGAAGACTCCCTGCCACATCTACTATTTAGGTTCATAGGAGGCAAGAACTCCAATTACGCAATTGAAGTTCTTGAGCTTCTTCAAGCGCTGCATCGGGAATGGCCAGCAGAGATAAAGTCAGTCTCTTATTCAGTTAGTTGTGAATCTTACTTGATCAGTCAAGCCGTTCTGGAATAGAGATTTTGTTCGCAATCACTGTTGGTTAGCAAATAACAGTGGAAAGCGCGACACGTTTCTACCTTTTGATCGGGCACAGGAGCACAATAACTTGGATATAAAAGTGAGTATTTAGTTGTTTAATTATAGTAACAACGCACCGAGAAAATTGTCAAGGTCACTCATCGTTCCGAAGGCCCTAGCATAGATTGGGAGTATCTCAAGAAACTGCATCCTGCAATCCACATCATCCGCGCTGTGGGTTCCCACGTCGAACAAGATTTTAGGACAATCACGCGCGGCAAGAACCATGCGACGCCGAAAAAGGAGCTAGATATCCTAGCTCTCCAGGAGTCATACCGTCAAGCCCGGGTTCATGTTTATGAACCTGGCCGAAAAATTCGAGGTAAAAGGGATCGCGCGAAGGATATTACAACGGATGGGGCATTGTCTATGATGACGGGTGCAGCAATCGCACGATGGGTTGAGAGTCGTTCGTTCACGAGATCGACAGGACAGGAATGGAACATTACTTCTGACAGTGACGAATCTGATCTATAGTGAACAAATTTGATACTACTTACTACGTCGAGGAGTAATTGGCGCGTAAAAGGATGAAGGTGAGATGGGTGTTGATATAATCGGAGTGTAAAAGGGTGAAGGTGAAATGGACATTGACATAATCGATGGTGAAGTGTATGGCGCAGGTGGGTGTATGGGTGAATACGGAGGCACAAAAAAGTTTGACACGGGTGAATGCACTGCTGGAGCAGATGTCGAAGGCATGTGAGTGGGGCTGAGCGGATAGTTGATGTGTGGGTAGTGCTATAGAGATGGGAGTTAAGTGGGGCAAAGCGATCGACAAGAGACTACATACCATGTTTGCCAAATGAGTTGGAGTCAGCGCATTGAAGACAGCTGAATCAACCAGGACACCTCTGGAAATAGGAGCACGCTGCGCGTTTGGTTGGGACTTGCCCAGGCTCTTGCGTTGCTTCTCAGCATCACGGCGGAGGGCAGTCTCCTCCTTCTTCTGCTCTCGTCTCTGCAGCTTCTCCAGTAATCGTCTCTCCTTCTCCGCTATATCCATCTTCTCCAGCAAATCTAAAACTTCCTGGCCATGCAACGATGCAAAGACCCAAGGCGGCTTCAGCATCTGTTGCATATCAGCAAGTGTCTTGATTCGGGCGTTTGAGGCAAGTGCCGTGAGTGTAGAGTCAGGCAGGATAACCACAGATGTAAATGGACTTGGAGAGTAATGTCTTTCATACGTCACGAAACGCCAGTTAAGCAATGCGGCCCGAACTTTCTTGAGGTGTTCGGCGCGTCGGGTGGCAGGGCCAGATGACGTGGACATAGTCCGTTTCCCGTTTTGGTTTATCGATTTGGATGGCGAGGAGTGCACGCTAGATGCAAGACTATGAGGTGGCGAAGGATCAGGTGTAGTTGGCCGAGTACACGGACGGTAGGCAGTTTGACAGTTGTCACAGGTGTCACATTGGCCTGCAAAGTTCGACGTGTCAACATTTACGTACATACCGTACAGTCTTCCATTTCACACAACGCACCTGGTGTAAACTGTTGTCGAGGAGGATTGTTGAAGTAACTGTCGTTTATCGCGGTTCGGCACTCAGTTGTTGAAATGAATTGACGTAAAGTCTCGTCAACCTTTTTCCCCCATTCCTTTCCATCATCCGATTTTCTTCCATCAGCCTCGGTATTGTCATCCGATCCTGGTTCGGACATCTGTACATCTGATTCGGACTCGGAAGAACTCTCATCAGGCTTCTTGACTCGCTTTCCTCCTGGCCTTTTCTTTTTCTTCCGTTTGAACATGGATTTTTCGGCAAGCAAAATAGCACGGGCCTTGACGCATGCTGAACGACCTGAACGACCTGCTCGCTGACTGAATACTGAAAGAGAGCTGGGTACTCCGAACTGAATGACTAGCTCAATGTCTGGTATGTCGGCTCCCTGTAATATACTTCATCAGTAATCAGTGCAGTACATTAGATAAATTGGTACCATGCCCGCCGCTTCTGTGGCAATTAGTAGTTTAATCATGCCTTGCCTAAACAGCTTCATGATACGTCGCTTTGCCTTAGCGGTTCGGTGTGCGTGAAGAAAATCTATATGGGGGTGGAAAAAGTAGCCATAATGTTGACGAAGATCCCGGCACAAATGTTGTGTTGCATTGACAGAATTGGTGAATATTATTGTCTTCGGAAGGTCTTCTCCAGAAGATATGGCATTAGGATCAGGGAGGATATCATAGATAGCTTTATAGTCATTTGACCCGTCCATATGCAAGACAGTGGTAACGATGTTTTGACGATGATTGCCAAGATTCAAGAAAAATGAGTCTACCAAGACTACATTCATGCGTGCACAGCACTCTGACAGTGCAGCAGGAGGTAATGTAGCTGACGTGAGGAGTACTGGAATGTTAGGGGGCATAAACGAACGAAGCTTCTCAAGTTGTGCATATGACGGCCGGAAATCACCCCCCCACTGCGATATGCAGTGGGCTTCATCGATTATAACGGCCATGATCTTGTCCGTATTCTCTTTAGACAACAACCACTTCCGGAATTGCGGATGCTTGAGACACATTTCGGGAGAAGTTAGGATGGCTTGATATTGATGTTCGTCCAGGGCCTGTAGTTTTTACGTTAGTGGACGAGCACCAATGGGTATATGACTTTTTACCTTTGACAAGGAGAGCGACCATGTATCGCCATTCACGGCTACAGCAGGAATTTTCATTTTCTTAAACCTTCGTGCCTGTTGATTGGCACAAGAATTCAGCTTGAAGACAAAATACGAAGATTTCTCGTTCCTACTTGGTCTCGCTGGAGAATTTTGAGAGGTGAAAGTACTAGAACCATTTTTTCGGGATGCAGGAGAAGCGGTAACATGAATGGGATAGTTTTTCCAGAACCAGTTCCTGCAATAACAACACTATCTAAGCCAAGTAGCATAGCCTCTGTTACATCCAGCTGCCATTGGTAGGGCTCTGCTCCAGATCCAAACCTCTCCGAAAAAAGAGTCCGTAAGTCGTGTCGTGTTTGGCCAGAATCATATCCAGTCATTTGTGCCGCCAAGTCGCGAGCCTTTTGCAGAAGTTTTTCGGAAAGCGCCTTTGCCACGTCATGATCAGATTTCGAGTTCGCCGCCATTGTGGATATAGAAACGTGAGAGAACGCAGTGCAGAATAGGCAAGCTGAGACCAAGCAGATGGCGCGACGCGTGTCAAAAGTGTTATGATCTGTGACTACGTGACACGATCAAGGGTTCCTCTATACGAAATGCACCAGACGTTATGGTGCGGTCTCTGCACTGCATTTTGACACTCCGATACATCTCCGCCCGGGAGCTCCCGCACCAATAACGGATGGGAACGAGACTA
>KN818506.1:6752-18601 GCA_000827485.1 Amanita muscaria Koide BX008
CTGGGCCATCACCTGGTCTATCAATCCTTTCAATACTATTCAATTAAAAAAGAAAGAGTGTCCTGTTGAAGGACATGTACAGAGTACCCTAATTTCTCAGTAGACTCGGCTCCTGTTGAAGGATGACTATGTATTCTAATTCCTAAGCAGATGTGCAAGCACTGCATGCATACATCATAAGATCACGGGATGCCATAGTAGAACAACTTGACATACCGTTTTGGGCATGGGACATCAGCTCCGTCCTCATCAAGTGGGCGCTATGCTGATTTGCTCAGAATACCACTCACAATATATGAGAGAACCCACAGCACATCATCAATCGCCATCTCGAACTCAGCAGAATCTACCAACCCATCCACAACCAACCTTCCCCACCACGATAAAGTTAATAAAACCAAAAAGAACCCATTCGGGCCAGCGTAAGCAACATTAGATAGATGACATCCTACAGGTATCTCATGAGAGGGGGGCCATGTTGCGTCCTTTACACGCCAATCAGGCTGTAAAGACAACCACCACTGGCGCCAAGAAAGTATGTAGTCAGCAGGTTTGATAATTTTCGGAAAACGACTGAGTTTTCGGCTGTTCTTCATCCACCATGCAACTTGTTGGGGTCGAAACTTTGTCGGAAGAGCCTACAAACCATTGGCAAGAATGTAGAAGGAAGACGGTAATACGCACACCAAAGTTTTGTATGCCTTTCTCAAACTCAATCCATTTTTGGACCAACGCTCTCCAATTCTTTGCATCACACTGATTCAAAAGTTTGGTGAAAGATCTCTCATCCGTAATGTAACCTGACGCAGAGAAGGAGTCGATAGTAGGTCTAGCGAAACAGTCAACAGATGCAAAAACTTGGGGAGATAGAAATTTACATGTCAGAGCCGGATTTCGTATTATTTGTCTGATCACTCAGCACAGCTGAGACAGCATCGGACGTGGCAGCAGCCGGAGCCACCGGAGCACCATCATCATTCAATTCAGGTCCAGAACAAGGGACGGCAGGGGAATCAGGCTTCGATGAAGCAATCTCGGCAGGTCTAGGAAGTGGGGTACTCATATCAGGCTCGGTCCCGGAATTGGCAGCGTCACAGTTAACCTCTTCCGTGCCTGGTCCAAATGAGCGTGAAGTCATGTCATCCAACTCTGAGGTTGGGCAAGAGATATCAGGTGTCGGATTATCTGCAGTCACTGGTGCGTGAGCGGCATCCACGCTCGTGGCTAGTGGCACTGTGTAACGCGGTGTAAGTCGACACGGAGTAATTTTTTGAAAAGGAATATGCACCCTTGCTTCGACTTCATGGTCTTTTTTCCTGGGCCCTTCGCTTTGCTAGGTCTAGCATCTTTACCCCAGATGCTGTCCCTGAACATATTCTGGAGGAGTTTCTTGTTCTCCGCGATATTCCGAGCCTTGGTCTGTTCGTATTCGCACTGCTGGGGTCCAGCAGCGGGAGTGGATACTTCGTAACGGATTACATGAATACAAACATCAACAGGTGGATTGCATCGAGTCGTCACCGTTGCCTTTTGCGGCAGCCTGAAGGGCTGGTGTAGAGTCAGACTTGAGAGTTTCGTCAGCTGCGAAAAACGTGAGCTGACACTTCTTATCTAATTAGATCAAGTGATCCTTATGATACACTTGATGGAGGAATTCATCCCATTTTACGATTAAACTTTCCCATTCTTTTGCGCCAACCATTTCCGCAAAACAAAGACCTTCATCTGTCTCCTTGGAACTCGTTTCGTATCTATTGGCCAAGTATTGAGGTTTGAACTTTGTGAGTGGAATGCCTGGAACTTACAGAACTGTGTTTATCCTGCCATCTTGTCCTGAGTTGGGACCGCCACCAAAAACACAAAATTTCCAACCGGTCACTTCTTCCAATGATTTCATGTACGCTGTCAAGGACTTTGGCAATCACCCAATGCCTCTGATCAGAGATGCAAATCAATCAAGGAACTACTGCAGCGGCACGCCAGCAACATTACTGGAATTGACTTACTGTTGAAGTCTCATTGCCCGCTGCTCGTCGCTTTCTTCTTTATTGGAGTCTTTGAGGCTCTTCACATACTCTTCGATCTCAGCCTTCACTTCTTCCGTTTCGTTCTCATACTCGCGATGGGCTACTTCGGTTTGAATTTGTATCTTTGGCTTCACTTTGTCACCGTTGCTCAAATTTTGAAGATGTTCCTTGTATGCCACATCAACGATATCCTTCAACTTCATCCAGTACGTCTTTTGGTAAGCCTGCCATGGTGCTGGGCATTTCATTGCCTTTATGACAGGGATGACTTCCTTTTTTGTCACGAGGACACTTATTGGTCACGTGTTATTGTGGAACCAATGGAACAAGCACTGTTTTCAGGGATGGTCGGCGCGGAGAAAATAGCATGAAGGAACTATGTAAGTCATACCTTCTGCACAGCCTTTCGCTTTCCAGAGCAGCGGCTTCAGCATCCCCGTTTGCAGCGCTGATCTCGTCGGCAGTAGGGAGGGGAAATTTAAAGGTATGTCCCCACTCTTCGTATACCTTGGGCCAGAATGTGGATGTCTTCTTGCTCTGCTGAGCCTCCCGGAACATGGGTACCAAGGATATGAGCCAATCATGCTCTTCGTCCGACGTCCACGTCTGGCGAGTCATTGTTATGAATAACTGTACCAAGTTGAGTTCCTGTGTTCCCACTGTGTGACATGGACAAGGTGAGCCCTCCCGAATAGTTTTGAAAGGTTTGATAGGGTATATAAGGTGACGTGTCCTGTTCCCTCCCTCTCTCTCTCTCTCTCTGAAGTACAGGCCATGTGACCCGTGCAATCTAACGCAGGTAAGTACTATTCTCATTCTTGCCTGAAATATCACTAATCTGACTGATTCCGACAGCATCCGAAAGCGACAAAAGCAGAGGACCACCACCACCTATACCTTACCATTCAAAGCCTGACATGCACTCACCCGGTATGAAAAGACAGCAACCAGTGCCTGCACTAAACAACCCAACAGCAGGTTCCATGGAACTGCTGTCGAACGAAGGGACTTCGATTCATCTCAATTTCAGGGTGTTTTCTTTGACTAATCTGACTTATTCCAGCACACAAAACCCACGGTGGCACAGGACCACCACTGCCGTCGAATGAAGGTGCTTCGACTCTCTCAATTTCAATGCATTTTCTTCGACTAGTCTGACTTATTCCAGTGCACAAAAGCCATGGTGGCACAGGACCACCACCGCCTATCCGTTATCATTCAAAGCCTGCCATGCATGTGCCCCATGTACAAGGGCAACCAGGGTCAGATGGCTCAGACAGTTCCACCGATCTGAGCGCATTATTGTCGGCCCTTTCTGTCTCAGACACCAACCCTAATATTCACAGTCCAGGCGCGTCGTCGTCTGGTGAATTTGTACCCTTTCAGGGTTCCAGTCAAGCTCAGGGTTTATTCCAAAGTTCTGACACATCACGGTCTATACCTGCACATCCGCTTGCATCAAAATCCAAGAAGTCCAAGAAGAAGAAGAAGTATTACTGTGTTACACGTGGTCGTGCAATTGGCGTGTTTGACAACTGGTAAGTTGTCTAGAGTGTCAGAAGATGTCATGAACTAATATTTTCTATTGCGAACGATGTAGGCCCATGACCCACTCATATGTCACTGGAATCAATGCAGCTTTCAAGGGCTATCCCACCAACAAGGAGGCATTACGTGCTTTCAATGAATGTCGTGAATTAGGTGGTCTGGAGATTATTAGTGATAGTACTTAGTAGATAGATTGTCGTGTATCAAGATCCCTCCATCCAATCTGCTATGTCAGTACAAGTTGGAGTCGCATTGTGAAACAACTACTAGTCCTACTACAGTGAGCTGCTATGCACCTAATTCACAGACAGGCAAACTGGTATATGCTGAGAATTGACAGGCAAACTGGTATTATATGCTGAGAATTGAAGCCTGAGGTTCACTACAAGTGTCGAGCTCGAAACAAGCCTATTGACCACCGCATCGTAAAGCTCGAGGTCTTTACAAACAAGCCTATTGACCACCACATCGTAAGAACAAAAGGTTGTAACTTGTGAGTGATGTGAGCGGTTGAGCTATCTAGTAAATGGGGTACAATATGGAGCCGATCGGATGTGACCATTGTGACGATGCTGGATCGACATCTTACTTCGTTGGCTCTGCGCGAGCTACAGTTATCGGACAATGGACAAGTAGGGTAAATGGGAGAAAAGTTCAGGCTGCCTAGTCTGATATTTGAATTAGCAGGTGAGAATTGGTTCAGCACCGACGCACCGTGACTTAGCTCAAAGTTATCTTGCATTCTATTTCACTGCAGTACCGAAGCTAGCACATCCCTCAAGATCAGCCCAACTTATGGACCAGATGTGATCATGAATCACAAGTATAGACCGTATAGTGCCAATGCCCCTTCCCACATGCAGTGATCGTCGATCCAGATCGACAAACAGGTTTTGATTATCGGATGAAGGTTTGACGTTTTCGGACGTTTGACGTTTGCCACTCACTCCGACCCGGAGTTGGATGTATGTAGGTTTTGATTAAAATTAGTCTGTCATGTACAGCATTCCAACTGCTCACTGTTGTCATAGTGGAAATAACACTCAGAGTCATATCTGGATTCTACATCTGCAAACGGAATGAGGCTGTAAATGTAAACCAGTCGTATAAACTTAAATAACAGATGCACATTTCCTCATACAATATCAGTATGTCTGTCGCCAAAATAAACTATAATATAATATGCTTCAAGTTAGATCATTTCCAATACATACAATAAGCACTGCATGTCATGATCTTGGTCATGATGTCTGTCACCGAAAAAAAATGCCATCGTGTTATCTTGGCATCGTCATCTTGGCACCCACACTCCCACTCTCCTTCACCTAGGTTTTACCTAACTGGTGTGCCAATTATACCATCCGTGATCCTTGATTTGAGACCATGTGCGTAGTATGGCAGGAAGCGAGCATATCAATGCATCACGTGCAGTGACTAAGGTCAGCATGTGCAATGATGGACCACATTAGGAATCGATGTCTCATTTCGACATCGCTGATAATGATAATTCTTTCATTACCATCCTTTCTCCTCTGCATGAAAATGAAAAATTGTGACGTTGTGTACAATTCCCATGTCAACCAAACGACAGCATGAAGCCGGCTCTGCTAAGTTGGCACTGGCACCGTCAAAGAAGACAAAAATGTCGTCTCGACAAATGACTGTTGATCACTCAAAGCCGACAGTGCATGTCTCTACACTGCATATTTCGTCAAGCGGTAGGGTTGGACGGAAGACGTTGAGGATCAACTGTGAAGTCTTGTCACCAGCAGCTCCGAGTCCCATCAGCAACATGCCAGACTCACCGGCAGCTCCCAGGCCCATAGACGACATGCCAGACGGACTGGCCATGCCCCATTTGCTCTCGGATATTGAGCTCCCCTCTCAATCAGCTCCAATCATGGACAACCAGAAGAAAAAGAAGATGGCCAACACCACTGCCGCAGTAAGTTTTTCGAATCACCATTACTCATTGATCCTCCTTCTAATATCTCAACAGTCCAAATTGAGTGATTGGCTCCAGTTTCGAGATACATTTCTTATGGAAATGATTCGCGGTTATGGCCTAGGCGATTACTCTCAAGTAATGGACTGTGCCACCTGCCATTCAAAGAACGGCAGATTTCGCTGCTTGGACTGCTTTCCTCGGTGTCCTCTTCGTTGTGCTGAGTGATAGTTGAGATGCATAATGAGAACCCCTTACATCGTGTCAAGGTCTGTCTTTTGGACCCTATATTACCTTATTACATCATTCATTGTCGTTAGGAATGGAACGGCACATTTTTCAAGAAAAAACAGTTGAAGAACCTGGGTTTACGTGTCCAGCTGGGTCATGGAGGCCGTCCTTGCCCTTGTCCAGTTGCTGGACCATCCGACTTCGTTGTTATTCACACCAACGGAGCACATCATGTCAATGTCGACCTTTGTGACTGTGGCTCCCAGGGAAGTCAACCACCTCATGCTCGCGTGCAGCTGCTACGCATGGGTTGGTTCCCAGCAACATTTGAGCGACCGAAAACAACATTTACGTTTGAACTCCTCCGTCTTTTCCACAACGTAATGCTTCAAGGGAAGACCACGCTTTACGATTTCTATCATGCGATATTACAGCGGACAGACAATCTTCAATTGGAACAGGGAATAGTGAGTGTCTCTGTATCGAATTTTCCGTGGCGCAATGTAACTTTCCTTGTAATAGGACCGGTACCACGAGTTCCTTCGTGTCTTTCGCATTTGGCAGCATTTGCAGGCATTGAAACGTGCAGGCCGTGGACATGATCCTGCTGGGTCTGCCGCCACTTCTCCAGGCGAATTAGTCCTGGAATGCCCTGCATGTCCGCAACCAGGAAAGAACTTGCCACAGAATTGGGAGGATGCAAAGTCTGAAGATCGGTACGTGTTTAACAGTCTGATATTTCAATTTTTTGTTCACTTGTGGTTCGTTTTTAGTTTCTTGTACACGCTCTTTCTCGCTATTGACGCCAACTTCAAGCTGAAGCAAAAGGAGCGCGGACTCAGAGATATCAAGCTTTCTCCTGGATGGGGATGTTATGTGGAATCTTCACACTATGAAAAGCATGTGGCAGCGTATAAAAAGGAGCCTGAGGTAAGTGCCGGCACTTATCAAGCTGTCTGATGTTCTTATTCTATTGCTAGATTAACTCGTGTGGATCGGATCACAATGCCATAGCCCGGGCAAATATGTCAGTTCCGGGATACTCAGTAAACGGAGTGGGCCTCTCCATTTGTTCTAGACATTGTATAATACGCGGAAATGGGGCAGTTGACCTAGAAAAGGGTGAAAAGTACGGAACTCTACCTCGTGCAGTGAATTCAGTCATTGACTAAATCAATTGGTAGGTACTGTAGCATGGACTATATGGTTCTCTCCGCCCTTGCTGGTGTTACCGTCCCTCGCGTTCTCGTGTCATATGACATTGGGTGCCAATGGTTGAAAAACTGGCAAGAACGTACTTCAAAATATGAAGATGACATTCAACTTTCCGATGACGTCAAGCTAGAAATCGGCATCCCGAGCTGGCATGTCAACGGCCATGGAACGTACTGTCGGAACAACTACTCTTTCAATTACTTGCCCAGCGTTGGGCAGACGTGTGGCGAGGACATCGAAACCAGCTGGTTGCAGACAAATTCCCTGGCCCCGAGTACACGCGAGATGGGATCTGGGGCACGGAAGGAAACACTAGATGACCACTGGAATGGTTGGAACTTCCGGAAAATTATCGGATTTCATGAGGAAATACTTCTACATGTTGTCTCCATAACTGATAAAATTTACAGGTCCGTTGTTCTTGAAACGATTCCGTGATGCATGCGTCATGCGGAAGAAGCACGCTGAGGCCTTTGAAGCTTTCTCCTCAACTTTCAAAACCAAAACAATTGCAGCATGGACGAAGATGGTGGAAGAATGGATAAGCGATCGTACGAAACCAAACCCGTACGAGGAACCAGTGAACAGTAAGCATTTTGTTGATCGTTTTACTCACTGACGTCCGGAGGGCTAATATTATCTCATTTAGCAACGACTTTGCAAGATGTTCACCTTGAGCTTGCCAAAGAAAATGCCGAGGCTATGAGAAATGGTGCTTTGGCATCTCATGAAGTCAGCCTGCCTGAGTTTTTGATAAAAGGTCTCGAGCTTGAGGAGCAGCAGTATGTCGTTTCACTCTTGTTTACATGCAACAACTCATTGTCTTTCATTCTAGGAGAACATTGAGGAATGACGTGGCACAAATGAAGGGCAAACAACAGTCGTCAAAGCAGAGTGCCGATGTGCAGGAAAAGCGCAATGCGCTCTTCAACCATATTCAACAATGGCGCAATGTTCAATTAATTTACATGCCGCTCGTTGCCTCTTTACTTTTCTGACGGCCGCTGTCAATGATGTCTGAAGTCGATAATGGTGGATTGTGTCCCATTGAACCATCAGAGGAGATTCCACTGTTTTTACCATCATCTATCCCCATTTCGTTGCATGATTCTATGAAGGATGTTGCTGCCAAGGAACTCCGACTTCGCAAGGCTCAGGCAGAAGAGTCTCTGGAGGCTATCCGCCGTGGACGCTGTATGATTACAGGACTTGCACAATTCAAGAAGCTCAATGTATGTGGTGCTGGCAACAAACCAAATACTCGTATGCGTACCCTCTATGATCGCCTACAGAGACGGATAAAGCAGGCTGCTAATTAGTGATGTGCTTGGCTCGGCCTCAAGCCAGAAGCCAGCCTGAGCCGTGCTGGAAAAAGCCGAGCCTGACTAAGCCGCACCAACAGCTTTGCACGGCCTACAGCTCAGGCTCAGAGTCTGAAGAGCCGCAGGCCGTGGCCTGAGCCGCAGCTTTGGGAGCTGCATTCTGACCTCACCTCGGACATTTGCGCCAAGAACTGTACATTCCTTAGTCCTATGGTATATAAACTCTGTAGTAAACCATATATCTATCAACACAGAATCACTGATGTCGGGTACTATGCAGCGTGAGAGACGGCCGCTGGTGGCTTCCAGCCGCCTTACCGCCGCTTCTAATGTCGCACAGCCCATTTTATCTTCTCACCGCGAAAGCATTGCACAGGCTCAGAAATCCTGTGCTGCCGAAGAAGCACCAAAGCAAGTGCAACAGACAACCACTCCCTCCAGAGGCTCTACTCCCAATGATCCAGCGAGATCAGTAGCAGGGTCGCCACTATCATCGCATCCAATCAGACTGGCGACGCCGACTACATCACAACCTAATGTGCCGCCTACCACTGCTACCAGTGATGCAGAGTCTTCGGAGAATGAGGACAAGTCAGATCAGCCAACTATCATTGCGACTAAGCCGAAACAAAAGCGGCACAAAAATTCTGGTATGAAATCCTACTTTATCATACACAGATCTTTATTGATCTGCTTTGTTTCAGGTGCAGGGGACACAGCTTGTACCGACAACAATGGAATGTATCAAGATGTTGTTATCATGAATATCGACGATTCCGATTCCCAAAATTCCGATCACAAAAAGAAGAATAAGAATCCCAAAGCCGACATCGAACATTTTTTTGAAGATGTCAAACATATCAAGGGAGATAAACGTGGGCGACAGAAGTGTAAGACATGTGCGTAAGTAGGTTTTTATCCTCTCCTTATCTGCTTTAAGCTTCTTGATTACAGGAATGGAGGTGACGGCTGCAATAAAACAGACACCATGCTTGTTGACGAACATACTACGCTCCGAAGGCACATGGCTGCGAGGCACAAGGTAATTCAATACTCGTAATCAGGCGACTTCATTAACCCCATCTATTCAGGGTCTCTACAGACGATGGTGCAAGTCAACCGGCTTCCTTTCAATGATCCCAGAAGATGCGAAGGCACGGCGTGAAGAAAAAGACTCAAAAGAACAAACCCAGGTCGACGATCACTTCCAACGCGTGAATCCTGGTGACAAGCCCACGCCATACTCCGACGAGCTTTTCAAAGAAGGTGCGATACGGTGGTTGATTGAAACAGATCAGGTATGCTACGCCTACATTATATTTGCCTGCGTAGAGTTCCAGATGACAAGCCCCCATCGTTGATTCATTTTACAGCCTCTGGCGGCGCTTGAATACCCTTCCTTTCAGAATCTGGTCAACATTGCATCCCGGGCCACTCGTAGCGTCAAGATTCCGAATCGCAAGCAAACACGTGCAGAAATTGTTTCACTGTTCAGGGCCCAAATGAATAAGCTAAAGGAGCATCTTAACGTGCGTATTTGATATTACAATCACTTGCACATGTCTTCCTGATGAATGGATGGTTTAAGAGCGATTATGTCTCAGGAAAAATCAGTCTCACATGCGACGCATGGCAGGCATCCAATACCGATGGATTTTTCGCTGTCACCGCCCATTGGATCAAAGATCAGTCACCTGGAAACTGGAAACTCGAACACGGCCTTTTAGGATTCACGCGTATGAATACGGCACATAATGGGAAACGACTAGGACAAGCCCTTTTCAGGATCTGCCTTCGCCTCGACATTGTTCATAAAGTTTGTTCATTTTACCCCAACTTTGATCGATCTAATGATGTTAATAGTTGTTACTCTGTCTCCAAGATTATCACGGGCGAGACAAGCTCAAAACCGCTATGATAAGATGAACGTTATAGATCACAAGGATCAAGTATAAGTTCGAGCGAAGCTCTAAGTCCACAAGGGTATCCTAGAGTTCAGCTTAGAGACAGTACACGGTTTGACCGCTAAAATCAGCCTGAAGGCTGAGTTGATTACAAGCCTCTATTTAAGTACATGAGAGCGAGTACCTTTCAAGTAGCTTGGTAAGTAGATCAGAGTACCTGAGCGGTGGCTGACAGAAACCAAGTATCGTAGTCAGCAAAGATAGGTAAGTGTCCGGAAGGTAGGCATAAAATGATAAGCACGATTGAGTAAGAGATAATGTGTCCGTGATCTAATCATAACAAGAATGCAACGTCTTGTAACATTACCCCCTTACTAGATTGAAGACTACGACTTCAAACATAAAAGTAGAACATTGATTGAAATGATAACAACAAGGAAAAAGATAGCAAGTATAGTAAAGAAAAGGGCTTGTCTGTTATCAACATGAAAGAAAAACGCACAAGTACAAGCTCTCTCATTAATTGTTTCATCTGAGAGGCGTCAATCGTCGACATGATCATCGTATCCTTCAGTATAGTGATCAGCATCGTAGAACCCATCAAGTGGGTGTGGACGAGTTCCCCTTATAGATCGGATGGGGCGAGCGCGTTGGTAGTTTTGTCCTCGTGTTCGAGCTCCTCTTGATCCTCTTCCTCGAGGTGGAGGTCCCGTTTGACGAGTTGTCCTGGATGGACCAGGTGTGGGCGGAACAGTTGACACTCTTCGGGAGTGTTGAGGACGTTCCGTGGTTGTTGGTAGTCGTATAGGAGTATTGACTCCAGTGGGTATCGAAGGGGGTATGATTGTTGCTCCCCTGGGTATTGTTCGGTCGATGGCTTCATAGGAAGCTGGTCGCATGCGTTGGGCTTGAACTGATGTTCCCCTTGGCCTTGTAATTCGTATTTCTTCGGCAGCTACCCGAGTAGAAGTGCTTGGACGGGATGGTAGGTCAAAAGAGTGAATTGATTGGCCCTGTTGTGGGATTGTTGGAGATGGGATAACTCGCCCTTCCTCGGTTATTATAGCTCGGGTAGTGATGGTGTGAGGGGTGGTTCCTTGGCGACGAGGGCGACTTCCAACAATCTGTTGTCCATCTTCGGTTACATAAAAGACATCCGAATAATAGTATTGGGCATGGATGGGTTCCCCCGGACCAGTGAACAGACTAGTTCGTCTGGGGTTGAAGTGACTGTCCAAGGAGTTTTCTTGGAGATCTTTCTCGATGAGAATGATCCGACTTTCATGTTCATTTGTGAAATGATCCCTTCCACAAATGAGACATTCCTTCGTGAAGTAATCTCGCTTTAAATCCGGGTGACTCGTCTTGGCATTTCCAGGTGATAGCTCGTAAAATCCTCCTTGTAGCTCGACAACATGGGGTGGAGCAACGAACCAGTTATGGGGTATGGTTGTGGGTGAGTCAATTCCGAATAAAGGATTACCATGTTCGACAATCTCGATGCACTTTCGGACATAGTCCATATTGAAATTCCTCATCTCATCAAGTTTGGAAATTAGCTGTCACGACTTAGTCCTTGATCACTTTCACAAGGATAAGTTTACTAATCGTTAATGAGCTAATGGCCGACAAGCTAAGCCACTAGTTTGAGCGACGA
>KN818507.1:0-20355 GCA_000827485.1 Amanita muscaria Koide BX008
GTTGGATTGAATCACGATATAGGAGCTCATCAAGGTGAAAGCCAGCCAAGTTGCGCCTGCAGAACTCGAAGGTCATCTTCTTGAACATCCCGACGTAGCGGACGTGGGAGTAATCGGGGTCCCCGATGACTATAGCGGCGAGCTCCCGTTTGCCTATGTTGTCCTTCAACCGCAGTTGGCAGAGCTTGTAACGAAAGACGCGAAATTGGCCGCTCAAATCAAGGAAAGACTTTTCAAGGTGCCGTATGATTCTTTGGTTTGATGTTTGAAGCAATAACCCTGAAATTTTCCATATCTAGCACGTTTCGAGCGCCAAATCAAAAGAGAAGTGGTTGGCGGGAGGCATTGGATTCATCGATGTTGTGCCTAAAAGCCAGAGCGGCAAAATTTTGCGACGGTTTTTGCGTGAGAAGGCGGCCGAGAGTTTACGTACGCGAGCCAAGCTTTGACCAGTTCTTGTCTTGTCAAGCGTGGTGGTAGTTATCTTGTATATATATACCCTATAGATTTTAGATATCGATATAAAGGCGTCGATTCGAAGCAATCGAGTGCATCCTTCGGAGTCACAATGTCACTCAGGTTCCCATACGATCACCTACATGATGCTAACTTCTTACTCACGAGTTGAAACGTTGACTCTTGTCAATCATGCATTGATCATGGCTTACGAACAAAGCGTACTTACCTGGGGGCGGAGTCACGTGGATACTACAGTCATATCTTGTCGGAGCGCCAGCTTTTTAACCTTCCCTGTCGGCTTGAAGGATGGCTGTAGACATCTCCAGAATACCTGTTCCTCCTCTCCCCACCCTCGCAAAGCTCAATGTCTCTCTCTCAGATGACCTAGATGTCCCAAAGATCGCTTCTCAGTGGCTGGATGCACTTAGTTCGATGCTAGAATCAAATAGTCCCAAGACTGGAGTTGGCGACCTATTTCTCGCAGACTCTTGGTGGCGCGATATGCTCTCTCTCACCTGGGACTTTCGCACCTTCCGTGGCATATCCTCGATCACAACTTTTCTCGAGGCTAGGATTAAATTGATGAATCCAAGGCGGTTCAAGTTACGTCATGACTCTTTGCTTGGACTCGAGCGCCCATATGACGATATTGCGTGGATCAATGCTTGGTTCGACTTTGAGACCGATACTGGAACAGGGCTCGGAATTTTCCGTTTAGTACCTGTTGCCACTGGCGAGTGGAAAGCTCATACCGTATTCACGAATCTAGAAGATCTGAAAGGGTTTCCAGAAAGGATTGGGCCAATGCGCAATGCAAAACCTAATCATGACAACTGGGAGATTGGTCGCAATCGCGAAATAGGATTTGAACAGGCGGATCCTGTTGTCCTTGTCGTTGGGGCTGGACATAGTGGACTGGACGTCGCTGCAAGGTTGAAGGCCTATGACGTGCAGACCCTTATCGTTGAACGGAATGAACGTATCGGTGACAATTGGAGAAACAGGTATGACACCTTGTGTCTTCACGATCCTGTCTGTGAGTATCGGCGTCAACCTCAGTTCCTACATTCAGACGCATCTTATTCTCAGGGCGCGATCATATGCCATATCTTCAGTAATTACGGTTGATGCGGGCTTCATAATATTCTAATCAACAGAAAGATTCCCATCAACATGGCCTGTGTATACGCCTGCGCGAAAGGTTATGCTTGACTCCCATTCAAATTCATAACGAACAATCTGACAGCTGGCTTCAGCTGGCGAACTGGCTTGAACATTATGCGGATGCTCTTGATCTGAATGTTTGGACATCCTCGGAGGTCATCGCAGCTGTGCACAATCACAGCACAGGCACCTGGACAGTTACCGTTAAACGTGCTGACGGGACGGAGCGTGTGCTGGATGTGAGGCATGTCATATTTACTACCGGCATTTCAGGCATTGCGCCAAAGATGCCCTTGTTACCTAGAATTGTGAGTGCATCTGATAAACATGCAGAACGTGCTACACTGAGGAATATAGTCAAAGTTCCAGGGTCAAGTACTTCACTCAAGCCAGTATAAAAAGGCTTTAGATCACGCGGGGAAGAAAGTCGTCATCGTCGGAGCCTGCACATCTGGTAAAGGCTAACCCTCTATCCTGTCGACATGTCGCTCATGCCGATACAAGCCCATGACATTGCCCGTGACTGCTATAATCATGGCATTGGTGTGTCGTTTCCTTTTCGATTTGCCAACTAGTTCACTTCTCTGAACAGACGTCACGATGTTTCAACGCGGTTCTACTTGTGTAATGTCCGCTAAGAATAATTGGGACGTGCTCCTGAAAGGTGCCAAACTCCCAATGAATTTCGTTGGAATCGTCTTCCTTTTTGTTGACCACGTTATATATACTGTAGGTCTGTATGAAGAAGATAGTCCCCACCCTGACATCGCTGATCGTATCAACGCATCTTTTCCTAATTTTATGGCAATGGGGTTGATACAACGGGCCACTCAACGAATACTACAGATGGATAGGTTCGTCGAAAAACTTTTGCACGAAACGAGCTCATGTGACATGGCTTGTGCAACAGAAGACTTCTGGAATCGTTGCACAGGCGAGGATTTAGAACTAATGACGGTATACAGGGGACTGGCGCTCTATTGTTGGTATACAGTAAAATAAGCGGCTTTTACCTAGGTAGGATCAACACATATTTCATCAATTATATTCGTTAATCATGCTGTATAGATGTTGGAGCAAGCCAACTAATAGCAGACGGCAGAATCAAGCTGAAAAACGACAGTCAGATCAAGGAGTTCACAGAGACTGGCCTCTTATTTGAAGACGGAAGTCAACTACAAGCTGACGTTGTCTTGTTCGCCACCGGGTACGTCATGTGTATCTTGATGCTTCTATGTGGTAATGAACAAAATAAGGCTTGGTGATATCAAAGAAAACATTCGCAAAGTCTGTGGCGACAAAATCACTGACAAGTGTCCCCCAATTTGGGGCTTCGATAAGGAAGGAGAAATCAATGGCATTGCGCGCGAACTGGGTACACCAGGCTTGTGGTATTTTACCGGTAAGTTGACATCAACTCGAACACGAGAAGAATGCTTACCGCCACAGGTAATTTCGCATCTTGTCGCTTCTACTCTAAGCACCTCGCATTGCGTGAGAAATGTTCAAAGCGTACAATTCATCTTTCATCTCATTTTCTTGACAGAGATCAAAGCGAAGGTGGAAGGCGCGTTTAGTGAGCGATACAGCACTTCAGATTGAAGCGGAAGAAGAGAGGATGTTTAAGCTCCTGATCTGTATCCATCGCAGGCTGAGGAATTAGAACATTGAAGGCAGTGTTTTGTCTGGTCGTTACGAACCCAAATTTTGTCGAATCATCGAATGCGCGAACAAGATGCGATTAAATGTTCCATTTTCACGATATACAATTTCTCTGCGTCTAGTACCAGATTAGGACTTGGATGTGTCCAACTGGTCAATCATATAAGCCGTCCAATTGTTATGTTTATATATATCGAATTAATACGAGTACGAATCTAGCAGTCTGGCTTCTTTTGACTTCCCTCATTTTTTCTACAGCACTAGCTATTCTTTTATTATTATTTCGGTACATATAGGATACGACGAGGTAATAGTTGGGGGAGTATTGCGAACCGCAGTCCATGAGCCAGAATCTAGATGTGAAAAGAAATCCCTTGGTCGAAATGTGCCGAGAGAAATATGCCGACAAAATGAGGGGTTTAAGAAGAAAATCCAAATTGTCAGAGAGATGAAATGAAGTGATGGCGAACGTTTGTCAAGATGATTCTGGTGCTTGGGCCACTGAGCGGCGCATGGGTTGCCAAGGTATCAAGCGACGACCTCCAATTGCTCGTCATCATTATCATGGTCGTTGTCATCTTCATCGAAATTCACAATGCCAAACATCTCATCGAATAACCCCGCATGACCAGGTTCTCTAGCCTCAGCGTTCATGAAAAATCTATGATTGCCAAGATGAGCATCATGAGCTAGTTCTCCTGCATCGCCCATGTGCCGATATGTTATTCTGTCATTGTGGCCAACCATTTCGTTTACAAGAGGCGGAATATGCAGCTGATTTACGAGTTCCTCGTGGGCAGGAGGGTAGAACATGAATTGGCGATCGACGGGCTCGTCGTGAATGATAGTAGGCTGTAGTGGTGTAGAAACATCTGGGTATTGGTGAATGGCATGTCCGATATCAACGTGCGGGACGATCGGGAAATACCCTTCCATGGCGGGGTGATTGTTGGCTTGAAGATGCGGGTGAACATGATTCCTGACGAAATCTACTCGCCGATGGAACTGCTGATCGATGGGATACATGTGAATGGGGGGCCGAAGGCGCTGATCCTGATCAACAAAATGCTGATGCTCTAGGGGCTGGAAAGCCTGATACATGGGTGGATGAAGCATGACGCCGAGTTCAAATTGAGCCTGTCGTGGAGCAAAGTATTGAGCGAGGCCAGGTGGGTCGAAAATATGCGGCTCCTGGGGCACAAAGCGGAAGATTGGCCCTTGTGTAACGTCCAGGGTGGTGTCCATAGGTTCGTACATGCACGTCAGTTGTGATGCATGTGAGGGCAGACGCCCAGAGGCATCTTGATCATTTGTCACCATCAGCACTGGGGACGCCTTGGACTCCGTCGGTTCGCCGCCAAGAAGGGAGGCTAACAGTCGTCAAAATCAAATGTCTCGTTTGAGTTGAGAGGCGCACTTACGCTGAGGAGCCGAAGTCTTGTTCAATTTCTTGATAAACTTGAAAAGATCCACCCCAGTTCTGGAGGACAAAAAATATGATAATGGCGAGATGATAAATATGATCTTACTTCTCCTCTGCCTTCTTGGCATTGTTGGCCGTGGCCGTCTCGACTTTGGTCTCGCCTAGGGCCCGACAGCCAGCCCTAGAGATGGGCGTGAAGGTCCCCGACTCGGAGACCTTCTTGTCCTTCTTAGGACGGTGGCGATGACCGCGGAGAGGTCGCCGCTGGATGTTCTCAGGAAGCATGAGATAGTTACGATACATTGTTTAAATTGCTGGGAGAAAGATTCTCCAAGTTTGAAGCGCTTTGAGTTGCGAGTGATGTTTGTGAATAAAAGGTCGTGAAGGTTGGGAAGAAGGAAGGGATGCTGGGGGGAAGGAAATAAGTACGAAAGCATTTAATATGACGAAACTCCGATCGTTGACCGGATAACTGAGTTGTAGACTCTCTTGGAACGACTTGAGCTTGTCCTTTGCAATGAGAATGGGTAGCTTGACATCAAGAAAACACTTTCAAGTCTCTACGAGGTTAAGACTCAACAGTAGGATCTGTTTGCGCCATAAAACCGGCAGTAGTAGACGTTGCCTGCAAATGGGTCAGCTTAGCCTAGCTAGCTATAGCCGCCAATCAGTTGCCAATCAACCGCCGCGGCGTCAGTAGCCGGCAGGCTAATTGTAGCCATACTGAGCCGAAGACCGGCTACAGGCCTACAGCTAAGCTAACTTGAAAGGTCGTCTTGCAGTGAGACCCCGGGGTGCAGTGCTATGAGTAGGATAGCAGTACTAGGCTGTGGTAGTGCTATATCCTATGAGTAGGATAGCAGTAGGCTGCGGTAGTATGATTGCAGTAGGCTGTGGTAGTGATATCAAGTGCAGTGTTGAAACGGTCCAATTGTTGTGGATTATTTCCTATTGTGTATGTGGCCCTGGGTGGAATTTCTGGAAGATCGGAAAGAATTGATGAATCGAACAATTGCAACCAACCCTCCGAGTCACTCGTGTTGCACTCAACTTTGTAGTATGTATTTAACCGGATACAACCGTATTATGATACGATGAATATGAGAGAAGAGGTCGTGAACTTTTTGCGTTGACTCATGCTAATGATGCTATACATGGCATCAGCACAAAGAGAACCTAAGACGGCCCTTTCCAACGCGTGCGGGATGCAATCTTGCTTTGAAGCTTGAAGGTTGCATTTTTAACCTCTCCCCAGACATGGACATCCTGTCATCCACCTTCAGTCCTTCCCAATGGCGCGAGGACATACATTTCATTCTCATCTTCCTCTTTCTTTCTGCCTGACTTGAACAAAGCACATCGCGCTCGACAAACCACTACCTGAGCAGGTTCTCGACAGTCGAAACTGGATACTGCCTGCATCCCTCGCAATTCTCAGCTCGCCCCTTTTTTCAGACCTTCACTGCCTATATCCAAAACCGCCAGTTCTCCCCTCAATTCAACGGCGACGTTGTGATTTATGCATCCTTAGTATCCTTTTAACCACAAAAGCTATTGCTCTATGACGTTCTATGTCACCTCCGTTCCACTGCATTCTCCCCCTCCTTCTATGACTCAAATGCCTCTCCGTGGCAAAGGCCAAGAAGACATCAAACGGCGCATACACCAGTCTAAAGTCAGCGGCGCATGTCACGGTGGGGGCTGCTCGAGCTGCATGAGGGAGTGCGAACGGCCGAATGAAAATTCCTTTGCCGTGCTCTCATAGTTCGCTTCTTTCTTGCGCCTTAGGGAATTCT
Source organism: Amanita muscaria Koide BX008 (assembly GCA_000827485.1). Classification (NCBI taxonomy): domain Eukaryota; kingdom Fungi; phylum Basidiomycota; class Agaricomycetes; order Agaricales; family Amanitaceae; genus Amanita; species Amanita muscaria. The sequence goes on from KN818507.1 coordinate 6,505, forward strand.
CAACGTAGGGCATAGTGTTACAACAGTTACCCGGATCGGCCGGTAGGTATTCGTAGAATGATAATGCTCGAATTGGCATCAACCAACGCAATCGCGGAACGTCCCTCGGCCCTTATCCATTCAACACCAAGCTCGCGAGGAATCCATAGCACAGATACACGTACTACATGGCGATCATCTTCAGAAAATAACGCCCCAAGGTAAGGCGGGTCTTGATACATCATCGAGACTGGGAAACCATGCCAAAGTGGCATGTTGCGCAGCTGAATGAAATATCCGAATGGCTCGAGTTTCCTATTAATGAGGTTGAATGTAAGAAGGTCGCCGACATAGTGGTCGCTGACATCGTCATGGTCGCCGTCATGGTCGAAGTGTACAAGCTGCGAATTGTTGGGTAGGAATGCCATCGTCCAGCTGTCAATCTCGATCGTGGAAATAGTTGTACACTTCGGGACATCAAAAATAATGGTCTGGTAAACGGTACTGGGGCGGTTGATGTCATCGGAGGCGGTGTCGTTGGATGCAGTTTTGCGAACAGCAACTAGAAGGGCACCATCAGCTGAAAATGACAAGCGCGCCTCGAAGGATCCGTCGAAAGTATGAATATGATCCAATGTTTTGAGATCCCACAAAACGATATCGTTACCGCCCGAAACAGCCAGCACAGTGGTCGAGACCTCCACTACCAAGTGATATTTTGGCCTTGTAGGATATTGGAGAGTGCCACGTAACGCCCCATCTTTACCATCCCACAAGTTGATAGTCCCATCTTTTGACCCAGAGGCAAATCGCCGGCTATCGGGGCTGTACACAAGTGTCGTTACCTCCTCTGTATGATGCTTATGAGCAGCAATTGGTTGTTTTCCAAGGCTACCTGTCTCCCACAGCTCGACTTCACCAAAAGCAAACCCGCAGGCGACACGTGAACAATCCAGGGACAGTGCCAATGCAGAGATACGACGCTTTCCTTGTTCGTTCGAGAAAGGACTGGATGCCTCGATACCTCGGATATCCCATAGGTATATCATCCAGAACTCGCTCCCAGCAGCAAGTCGAGCAGAATCTGGTGAGAAGGCCAGTGCAGGAGAGGAAGGTGTTGAAAGTGTAGAAATGAAGGAGCGGCTTTTGACATTGTAGAGCTTGATATCAGCGAGAGTCGAGATTGCAAGCGTATCATCTAATGAAAATGTGATTGCCAGCATATTGGAACCGAGACTTGGAACCTCGATTTGCGGTAGGGGGTTCCCACTGTCTCCACTCCACAACGTCGTTGTATCCATATATCCAGTTGCAAGGAGGGATCCGTTAGCAGAGATGGCCAGACCGTCGCCACCGTTCTGGGCGATCCCAATGAGTTTACCATCCTGACAATTCCACAGGTTCAGGAAAGCGGATGTCAGTGTGGCGATTTGAGAACCATCAGCCGAGAATGCAACGCGATGCGATGATGATTTACAATCCAGATCGGCGATGAACTCCCATCGATCCCGTTTCGCAGGTGGACAAAATCGTAGTCAGCTGGGGAATAGGCGAGTCTGGCACCAGTGGCAGAAAATTGTAGGTGACCCCATTCCCTATCAGGATCACGTCCCGGATACCAAACCGAACGCCGAAACAGACCCAAAAGCGAAGCCCGATGTTGATGAAATTCGAAATTGCAAAGCAGTTCACCATTTCCACTGTCCCATAGACAAAGAGTCGGATAACATTGCGGCAATTCGGCCACTTTCAGAACAGATTGCCACTTTCACAATCTTCGCCCGAGCTGTAGAGGCAGCACCTCGTTCGGTACCATTCACGTCGTACAACGTTATAGCATCGTCTTTGAATGAAGCAACCGTAGAAAAGTCGTTAGCAATGGCAAAGCCGCCTCCAAAGTCGCCCACGCTGATCTTGGAAATTGGGGTGCCAGTGGCTGCATCCCACACCTTCAACTTTGTCTCGCTCAGCGAAACAAGCATGGTGTTATCGCGTGCGAATTTGACAGCATCAACCTGCTCCCCATGAGGCCAGTTGGCAACAAGGGCATCCCACTTCGCGGGCCCACCCTCGACGCTACATACGTTGTGCGCCGTTTCATTAATATATCGATGGTATAACAGGGTATCTGTTGGTGTGAATGACAGTGCTGAATAATATGTATGAAGCGCTGATGTTTTGATGGTTCCATAGAATTTTGAAATGAACCGTAGACCATCCAATAGGAGACTAGGAGCTGACGCAAATCCGAAGATGTCGACTTCTATCCAAACACCTAAGTATCTGATTTGACAACTAGTGTGATCACAAACTTACTAAAACTTTCAGGACGATGCGAATAGCACGGTGAGCACAGTCGAGCTTTCTGATCAAGCTCAGTACTTCAAACCAATGCAACATATGCTTATCTGCAAACTGTTCCAATTCATTCATGTCATTGCCGTCTTCAATGGTCGCGACCTCAAGATGATTGGCCCAATATACGCATGCGTATCGTAGCTGTGGTGGGATAATACTCTCCAGTTGTTCGTCCGTTATCCCATCCGCTTTGAGTCCGTCATCGTTGCTCATGAATCGAGCCGGAGTGCCAAGATCCAAGATGTTATACTTGAGGTGCTGTTCCATTATCTGAAAACAGCGTAATGTAATCCGCATATGACGGATCATTGGATTAATGTGGAGATTGCCGTCCTTACAGCGTTTCGAGTCTGTGATGTAGTCTGGCAATGATTTATGATAGATGCGTGGTATATCATCATCACCAAGTAGGATCACGGATTGGAGGTTAATGATCACCGCACGTATTTCCTCCACATCTATGTCGATCAGGTGAGCTAGCGTTGTGACAGGAAGAGGATGTTGAACGGATATGATTGCACCAACAACTGACTTGTAACGATCGACTATATCGTCATCGCAGTCCACCGGTGCAACATTTCGAAGGATGACGGTGTAGAATTCGTTGAGATCCTTGAAAGGCATGCGGTCCTGAACAAAGGTGCAAAGCAGCTTTTGCATCTGGGCCGCAGGATTAGAAGCGACTTTGTCCAAAATATACCGTATGGATGTCGAGGCAATAATGAAGAGTCTTCCTGCCGCCCGAACAAGACTGTCTATCTCCTCATCGCTGGCACACCATTTCCTCATTGGAAGACGTTTTTGGACTTGTTCAAGTGACAGCGAATACCTGAGGTAAAGCCGTATATCACCGTCAACAACTTTATTTTCAATGTCTTGCAAGCGGAATATTTTATGGCCATCCTGACTGCGAAAGAAACGATCAAGGTACTGCTGCGGCCGTGTTGTCACAATGGCCTTGAATAATGGTAAGTCCTGGACAAGTTGCCTCAACCCAGCCAGAACGGAAGGCCAATCTTCTTCGTCACATTCATCCAGTGCATCAACAACGAGGAGTATTGGTCGAGCACGTGGCTGGATAATGCTTCGTAGTGGGTCCACGATAAGAGCTTGCAGCTGTTCTTGAGGATCTTTCGTTATCGCAGATCCACCATCTGTCTGCAGCACATTTCCGATGGCTTCGGCAAATGTTTTGTTATAGAGACAGAGCTGATATGTGATTCTCGTGAAGAACTTTTTCGCATTCTTGCGGTCGCCCTCGTCTCGTGAGAAAAAGAAAGATGCCCCCAAGAGATTGAGGTCAGCTGCTCGTGATGCGATGGTATAGGCAACGGTGGATTTCCCGATGCCAGCCAGCCCGGATAGAATGTACATCCTAGACTCGTCTGAGCCGGTGGCCCAGTCTGCCATCTCTCGGAGAAGCGCGACTCTGGTGCCCTCAAAGCATGGTCCGCTCTTCTTCTTTGTTTGATAATCATCGAAGACAGCTTCTGCACGAGGTAGATTTATGATCGACTGAGTCTGAGTGTGGAATATTTGAGAATAAGTGCAGCGTCGCCATGCGAGAATACCTACCAGGAAATTTCTGTTCAAATTGCGATTGATGTCTGGCAAGTTGGTGTGGTTTGCTATAAAATCACAAATCTACGCATATCGGATTAGCCTTTGACCGGAATGTATAACTTTGGCGTACCAAATTCCTTTGAGACTCTGTAAATTGACCATCTAAGCTGTGTGTGAGCTTGTTGGCTTGTGATGACAGATTGGCAGCCATGCTCACCACCAGACCGAATGATCGTGACGGAAGGTGTTGTTGTTGTTGTTGACAATACTATTGGTTCCAACTTCCGACGGCGTGGCCACCTCCAGTGAAGTGTGCGGTTTGTAAATGAGCACCACCGCCTGTATCAACCCCGAAATTCTGGGTGGGGTCCGTGGGCACTGGGGACACTGGGGGGAGTTTGATTGCTGGCATTTGACCCCACTTGGGCAGTTGAGTAGAGATTGGGAAGTTGAGATTGATTCCCCCTCCGGCCTCTCTGCTCTGACGCGCATCTCCGTTTCCAGGTGGTTCTGAAATGACATGTGGTACCTGTGAGGGAAGAGTCGAAATGATTGAAATAACAGGATCACTTCTTTCTCCAAGCTTCTGTCCCCGCTCGTGAAGTGGTCGACAGGTTGTGGTCGTGATGCAGTAAATGGTCTCTTTGGTTGGATATTCACTTCTTCTGTCGACAACTTTCGTTTGTGTGAAGATCTAAGAGTGGTAGATTGCGAGGGAAAGTTGGAAGAGTCGGAGGCTGACATGTTGGATGTCGGTGAGAAGGTCTTGCAAGGCGTGGTCTACATCAGGAAAACTCACATTTGTCTTACGTGCCTTAAACGGACTTATTCGCCTTAGCTAAGGCAATAAGGCAAATCAGGCATTAAGTACAATTACCTTAGCACAGTAGATCCATTTCCTTAATAAGTCGTCGATTCCTTAAATAAGACATCTGGCACTTAATACAGACAGTTAAGGCTGAGTTAAGCAATGTTCAAGGTCGATCAAGCACCAATCCAGTCATCAAACAGACATGATCAGACAAATCAGTTCACATAATGTTGTCCTACATTAATAGCGTAATAGCGACTAATCACTATCAGGCTCGTACGCTAGGGCACGGGCATCATCCGGTGCATATGTGGCCATCTTTGTTAGCCTTGGCGTCGTCTGAACTACTAGCGTTGCCTCCGTGGCTGCACTCAAAATCTTTTTCCATTTTTTCTCCGATAGCCGTTCGATTGCAGGGATGACCGCCTTTGTTGCAACCCCCCAGTTGGACTCGGAGAATTCTTCTTCCTTCTTGTTGCTCATATCTTCGCCAAATGTATTTACGCCGCTCAACCAAGCCTGTAGGCCACGTTCAGCCTAAGTAACAGAGCACGTCAGTGCATCAATACCAAGCAGTATCATGCTTCTTACTGCAACTGTGGCCAATGCCAAGGCACCTCGAGGGTAGGCTACTACCTGTAGCTGGTTGGGTAGCCCCGCAGTCATCTCCAGGTGAGACGTCACGCCAGCAATGATGTACGGTGCCAAAAAAAGACCCTCGAATTCCTGCATAGTTGTCAGGCCTATCCAGTGACAGGCATGCAGTTGAACGGCTCACCTGGGGATTGTCGGCGTCACTGTTCCGCCACATGTATCGTGCATATCTCTTTTCCAGGAGGTGATCTACATGTTCCTGGATGGCAGAAGGTGCATTGCCACAAGTGTCGTCAATATAATTCTCTACGGCAGTCATCACATCCCTGGCTATGCGGGCTCGATACTCGCATAGGCGCTGAGTGCCCTACATCATGCTTGGTTAGAATCCAACTCATGGTGATCAGTCGGAACAAACCACTGCGTATTCTTCCCCATTTGCTTGAAGGTCACGGGAGACAGTGGGATATACAAAGTTCCATATGAATTGTAGTTCAACAAGTAGATCGGGGTTGCTATTGTCCCAAGGATAGGGTTGGCAAGCGAGGACAGCACGGAAGGCAGGAGTCACCAGTTTCTTGAAGAGTTGTAGATGTTCGCATGAGAGTTGGAGTTTACGGTAGCCTCGGTCCTTTCTTGGAGCGGCTGAGCGAGCACGGTCGCTGTGCGTTAGCCCTGGGTCAAGAGCTTCTATTTTGAGCAAAGGTGCATTGTGGGTGAAACGCGTCGTCACCTATCCGCAGATGCCATGAGTAGGATCAGTTCATGAAATGTTTGTCCACGCACCTTCACCTGCGAAGGTGTGGCCGCAGGTGGTACTCCCTCGTTTAACTCGTCATCCAAAATCCCGCCATAATTGGCTATGTTGGAGTTATGGTCACTTGAAGACAATGTCTTGCTCTTCTTTCGTAATGGTGACCGGCTGCACACCCCAGTCAATGAGGATTGAAAAAAATAAGACAGCGCTCACCGGCTCACCGGCTCGGGCTGCACATGACAGCATCATCGGTGGTCTTACGCTTGCTTGCCTGCGGCATGCCGGGTGTTGGACCTACCTTACGATGTGCCTCAATCATAGCATGAACTTTACCACGTTGACGCCGCGCCTGATTTGGCTTGGTTCTATCCGAGTCTTCGAAACCATCAATTTGCTGCACAAAGAGGGATTAACCAAGTTGAGGGTCATGTTGAGTTTCTCACCATGAAGATATCATCCTCTAGTGGAGCCAACTCACGCTCTGATTCGCTCGGACTGTCACTGTCCGGAGGTGGATTGAAGTCACTGTCGCTAGCCCTTGACGCATCAGATTCCAAGGGCACACCGGCCTCCTCAACGGCTTCGCTTGGGTGAAGTTTGTCTTTTTCTACTGCCGGTGCTTTTGGTCTTGCAGCCTTTCGAGTGATGGGACCAGGGGGAGGGCGAACAACTTCCTTGAGACCACCATTGACTTGCGAAAGCAACTGGTCTTCGTGGGCGGCCAGCTTCTTGGTACCGATTGCAAGGAGGTTTTGTTGGTACTTCTTCTTCTTCTTCTCTGCCTGACGTTTCAGGGCGGCACGGTCTTTCTTGCGTCTAGCTTTGAGGTCATCGTCGTCAAGATCAGCCAGACCTGGGTGCTTCTTTGAATTGGTGTCTCGCGTGGTCAGGCCTACACGCTTGCCGTCTGCTGGAGATTTGCCATCTGAATCCTTGTTTGGAGTTACACGGATCAGTCACTCAATCGGATTCGTGCTCCCGATTCTTACCTTTGCTTCCACGGTGGCAGGTGCCGCTTCACCAGAGGGATGATTTTCATTGGTTACAACCGTTTTGACAACCTCAATAGAGTGAGTGATGATTCATACCCTCCTCGGAAAAATTTACTCACTTCACTGTATAGTCGGCCCCGGATCGCCGGCTGGGTCAGAGGTTGGGTGGCTTCTTCAGCTCGTTGAAGGGGCCTTTTGGGTGGGAGAAGCTTGATAGCCATTCAGAATTTTTTTGTAATTTAGTTAGTTTGTCGATACAGTAGGGTGTGTTATCTGCGAAGACAAGCATTAGAAGCATTAGTACAAGCCAAACTGTGTTATTTAAAACACTGTTGCTCGTTCACCTACTCTCTGGTTAAGGTAAACTAATGTTGCAGTGGCACTTGGAGTAACGGTGATTATCTGCAAAGACAAGCATGGCGATGAGTTATCTACACGTCTGACTGGGTTTACGTACAATTTGGATATGGTACCTTGGCCGTGCAGTGTTATCTGCGAGCTGAAGACAAGCGGGTTATCTACAAAGGAGGGAGTAGGTGTTTCGTGTTCTGGATGCTGAAAGACTCACAGCGACGGTAATCAGGACAGATAAAAATTTTTGAAGGCAGATGCATGATTGCGTGATTGATATCGATTGTCCAATTGTCGCACGCCTGCACAGCCATAGATCAAGCCATCTCCTATGCCACGGCACTACAAGCCCCGATGCTACCAGCCGCTTACTCAATTCTGTCAACTGCTACTCGATGACAGGACTATCTGTGGTCGTGGATTCCGGAATAGGTCAGGGCTCACACAACACATCAATGTCAAACACCGCCCTTTTGCACCCACAACGGCTGAATGTGATACAACTCAATTTGGCCTTCAGCTGCTCCCGGATCCGAACCTTGCAGATGAGGCCGAGACTCAGACAGACGTTGTTGAGTATGCGCAGAGTCCTGTAACATCTGGCTACTTGGAAAGACATCCTATACTAGACGGTAAGCCGCATAGTCACTCTGATCTCTATCACACTTCAGCTCGGTCCAATTACAGGTGCTCCATGTGATTCATTAGGACGGGATCTTCCTCCTGGCATGAAGCCGCAATGCCTGGAGCCTGCCAACCATACCCAGGAGTTTTACCCTTTCATTGATCTAGCCGAGTTCAGTCTCGCCGAGTTTTTCTATACTCGCAACCAGACCCCTGCTGTGCAGATCGATCATCTCATGGATATATGGGCCTGCAAAACACCCGAAACAGGACCACCATTCGCTGACCACAAGGACTTATATGACGCCATTGACAGCATCGAGCTTGGAGATGCGCCATGGAATTCATTCGCGGTTTCATACTCCGGAAATCCTCCCAGTGATGAGGATTCGGAAGTTCCTCCATGGATGACAGCGGAATATGAGGTCTGGTACCGAAACCCTCTAGCGGTCCTGGAAAATCAGCTTGCGAACCCCGTCTTCAAAGGCAAATTTCATGCCGCACCATTCCGTGAATGGAAAAGTGACGGTGAACGAGTATGGGGAGATGTTATGTCCGGTAACTGGGCTTGGAAGCAGGCGGTGGGTGTCCAGCATGATTCGAGTAATATTGACACCACTAATATGACTCGAATGTCAGGATATCATTGCTGCGGCCGATGAAATCACACATGGGGCAATGTTTGTCCCAGTCATCCTGGGAAGCGACAAAACCACCGTCTCAGTGGCCACAGGACAGAACGAGTACTATCCGCTTTACATATCCAATGGCGTTGTAGCCAATAGCGTACGCCGGGCACACAAGAACGCAGTTTCTCTCCTTGGCTTTTTGGCTATCCCAAAAAGTATGTTTGGCCAGTTTTCTGTCAGCCTTCTTCAATGCTCACGCAACTCTTTGCAGCCGACCGAAAATATACCAATGATGACCAATTTCGCAAGTTTCGGCGCCAGCTCTTCCATGGGTCATTACGAACCATCCTTGAACCTCTGCGGGATGCGATGACGAAGCCGCGGGTGACCAAATGTCCTGACGGGCATTTCCGTCGCGTCATTTATGGAGTCGGTCCATATATTGCAGACTACCCGGAGCAATGCATCCTAGCGAGCATTGTGTCAGACTGGTGTCCCAGGTAAGGGTTTGTCAGGATTGCTCTGCGATCAGGGAGCTTAAAAGGTCCACAGATGTACGGGCAAACCTGAAGACCTTGACGGTCCATCACTTCCCCGTACAAAGAACTACACAGAACTACTGATCAAATATCTCGACCTGAAGACACTATGGCAAGATTATGGTGTTGCGGGCGAGGCTGAGGTGCGATTCCTTAACAGCGTTTACTTACAGTTGCCTGACTCAATTTGTCGTAGCCGTTCACTTCAAGTTTTCCACGAGCAGACATCTACGAGCTCGTCACATCCGATTTACTTCATCAAGTCATCAAGGGCACGTTCAAGGACCATTTGGTAACGTGGGTTGGCGAATGGTTGGAGATTGAGCACGGGAGAGCAAGAGCGACAGCGATAATGGCTGACATCAACCGAAGGTACTATGTCCACGACCTGTGATCCCAGATTGCTCACCATTGCACAGAATTGCAGCAGTACCCTCGTTTCCAGGCCTTCGCCGCTTTCCTGAAGGAAGAGGTTTCAAGCAATGGACTGGAAACGACTCGAAAGCCCTTATGAAGGTAAGCCTCACATTAATACAACCCACTGCATGACAGTCATAACAAAGCTCGCTAGGTCTACCTTCCAGCAATTGTAGAGCACGTCCCTGAACAAATGGTGCGGACGCTGAATGCCTTCTTGGACTTCTGCTATTTAGTCCGACGCTCCACACACACTGAAACTGCCTTGAAGCAAATACAATTGGCATTAACCAAGTTCCATGCAGAACGCAACGTCTTCAAAGAACTGGGTGTCCGCCCAACTGGACTCAGTGTACCTCGCCAACATTCTCTAATTCACTACCTAGACACCATACAGCTATTCGGGTCACCAAACGGCTTATGCTCTTCCATCACTGAATCCAAACATATCAAAGCGGTCAAGCAACCCTATCGCCGGACGAACCACTACCAACCGTTAGGTCAAATGCTTATCATCAACCAACGCCTGGACAAACTTGCTGCCTTACGAGCATCGCTGGAATCAAAGGGGCTACTGAACAAGGTTCCAGAAGGAGTTGAAGTTCGCAAGAGAAAGGTGGGAGAGGGCCAAGGAGAAGAGGAAGAAGAAGAAGACTGCGAGGCAGTTGATGGCCCAAGGCGGGTGGACAACGATGTTTTTCTTGCTTCGACGCGGGGTGAGTAATATACAGTTAAACTGTGATGCCACCGTCAGAGCCTAATTGACGTGTATCATGCTTATAGCTCGCGGATATCCTAGCCGCCTTGAAAACCTTGCGGCACATATCAACGTCCCCACACTTCCTCAATTAGTGGGCCGCTTTCTCCACCACCAGCTCTTCCCTAATTCTGCGCGATCTCCCAATACCCTCCCATTACAAGAACTCCCTTCACCTGACCCTCGTTCAATCAAGGTCTTCCACTCTGCCATTGCAGAATTCTATGCCCCTAGTGACTATTCAGGTTCCGGCGGGCGCAAACGTGAACGGATACGCTCAACTCCTTTTTGGAAAAAAAGCGAGAAGCCACGTAGAGATTGCATCCTCGTCACGCAGGATCCTGATGCAAAAGGCATGGCTGGGATGGAAGTGGCTCGGGCCATTCTTTTCTTCTCGTTCACACTGGCAAAGCACCAACATTTCCCCTGTGTATTAGTTGAATGGTTTACCACCCGCCGTAGGCCATGCCCTAAAACCGGGATGTCGATTGTCGACCGGGACCGTGGACGTGATGGTTCCCGCACTCTCGAGGTAATACACATTGATGCCGTCGTTCGGAGTGTACATCTCATCCCAGTGTACGGAGAAGGGTTCATTCCTCTTGATATCAAGTTTACCAACTCACTGGATAGGTATGACACGTTCTATGTCAATAGATATGCAGATCACCACTCTCACGAAATCATTTTCTGACGTACGTGGCCCTTGATATGTACTAAAAGAGTCTTAGTTTCTTGCTGAATGTATTGCTGACGTCTTAACTGCCTTACAATGTGAAGCACCTTGATATGCTCTTGATTTCATGCTGAATGTATCGCTCTCCTCTTAACTGCCTTACAGTGCCTTATTGAATGTCTTACGGCTGACTGAGAATTTAAGTAACCTTTGCCTTACACAAGTAGCCGTAAGTACCAAAATAAGGTATTAAGGCAGTTTAAGTGCTTAAGACAAATGTAAGTTTTGCTGATGTAGTTGGACTAAATCAGAATCTAGCAAGACGCACAGCTTACCGTGATATCTGATGGATACGACTGATATGGGAAATCTCTTGAGCTGACGCAGTAGGTCAATACATTTGTCGAAGCTGGAATGAGGCAGAAAAGTGCCAAAGTTTGAAGAATACTATAGAATTGCAAATTGCACTACAGTAAGAGACGCGTATCATGTCAACCCTAAAGCGTGTTTTGAACGAAAAACCTGGACTAATACATGCACATGGGTATTGGGCGCAATAATTGATATGATTACACGCATGAGAATCCAACAAGTCCACTCTAAACCAGGATACAGAACCATCTGCTTCTCAGAATCATAACCGTCAAGATCCATCGTCGCGTCATAGTATATTCACATATTATCACCAGGTAGCGGGACAGTCGCCATACGTGGTGTATTCAATGACCCCTTGGTTCTTCTTCGACCATCCCCTTTTTAGATCGTTTCTTAAGTATTGCCGTGGTCGTCGTCGCCTCCACTGCAGATGACGAAGCTAACGGCAGGGGAAGATGAAGATCATGTAGGTGCAGTGTACATCGCTGGAGACTATGAAGTAGACGTCATTGCTAGATGCGATCCAGGGGGGGGGAGGGCGACGGCGTTGATACCGGTACCATCATAGGAGAATACATCACTGCCGGGGTCATCGTCGATATTGCCATAACGGGCGAGGCTGCAGTAGGGTAATGTTCATGTGGAGACGCATTGGGAGCTGGGACAGAAAAAATTTCAAAAAGTTGCGGTTACGGGGCAACATAAAAGTATGCGTGCATGGAGAATATACAGGAAATGTTGTTGATGTTCTACTTGGTGAAATTTTTGCAGTGCCAGCAGTGGTGAAAATTGATGTGGCTGTGCTGGTGGTTGAGGAGCTGGAAGACGACAATGGGAGAGGAACCGGTATTGATTGTGATACAGGAGACAATGGGTTTACAGTCGTACCCAAGGATGGTGAGGATGGTGAACCAGGCCGATCTGGTGGAACCCAGGTGCTCGGTATCAGCGCTATCGGCAACAACCACGTTGCTGTCAAGATGATTCCATATCCTGGGTATATGCGCTTTCAATGAGCTAAAAAGGCCTCAAGAATCGGGGACCACGAACTTACCTTCTTCATATGTCCTTATAGTTCCACAGCTCCACCCTCCAAGGTATGCGAACGGGAAAGTTTGTGAAAATCCATGTTAGGGCAGCAGTGAGCGCTTGAGCAAGGCTGCACGTCTGTTTGTCTCGGTACTGGTTATGTCTAGTGTTTCAGCACGGGCGGGGGTATATAGCTGTCAAGAAGCCATAATTAGCATATATGCAATGCATTCAGTCAATGATAGGATAAACTTACATTCTATATCCCCACCACGTGGTTTCTAACGACAGTTGAGGCCTTGAAGGCACCAATACCCGCCGTCTCCGAACTCGGACTAGGGTAGGTTGAGGTTCTGGTTCCTGCACTTGAGATGTCTACACAGGCTGTGTAGAGGCGGTTGCAGAGGCGGACGAAGCTTCGTTCGAAGAGGATCACCAAGAAGAGAACGATAACACGCTTGGCCAACTCTAGCCGCTTTTCCTGGTCTTGGGTTGCTGATGCGCTGAATTTCAGATGCTTGTTCGTTCTCCTCTACCTCCATCGTTGTCGTTCTCCTCTTCTTCACGCACAACAACAATAGGAACCATCTCTGAATCAGCGATAGATACAAGAGACGTCGCTGTCGGCATAAAAGGAGAATACAACATGATACTCGTCTCCATCTTCGACCGAGTCATCTTATTGTTCGTATCTCTGCCAACGTCGCTTCCATATGTAGCCTGAGCAGAGCTGGAATCAAGAACGGAAGAGATACGGAGACATTAGACTTCCACGCGGACTTGCAGGATGACTGCTCCTCTGGACCTGTGGATAAAGTCTCTTCGAGGACCTAAGCACACTTGGACCTGGTGAAGGGGACAGTACTGAGTATACCAGGCGTCTGTAGTGGATCCTGGATGTGTTGTGTACTGAGCGGTAGAGAACCATTCCAGGCTGGAAAGAAGCGCGACGAGATCGTGGTGTTGGGGGAAGTTTGGGTGTCCCGAAAAGGCAAAAGGGCAGTGGGTCATAATTTTGAATCGGTAATGGCCCGGGAGAACCTGGAAGTACAGGCGAAAGCCTGCGCAAGGTTTGGGTTGTGCTATATCATGATATGATGAATATGAAAGTCGTGAACCTGAACCGAACAGCTCTTTTTTTGCACTTGACGGGCCCACCGTGACAGCTCCGGGGCTACGAGGTCATCCATCTCTGAGCACAAAGAGAAAGTAAGACGGCTGTTATTGCCCATGATATGTCCTTTTCCAACGCATGCAAGCTTGAAGCTCGAAGCTTTACGATAATACCTGGCGAAGCAAAGGTCCCTCACACGCTCTCTAAATCTAACAGGGACAAATGTTCGTTTACTCCCCTCGTAAGTTAAATTCCTGGTAATCAGTCGGAATTTACAACCAATTAG
>KN818509.1:0-18948 GCA_000827485.1 Amanita muscaria Koide BX008
GGAACTGCGATACCGTTATAGCTGCATGCCCCAATGGCAACCCCATCCACGATGTGGCCCCGAGACCGGTCAATGAAGAAGTAGGGAATGCCGAGGAAAAGGAAGGACATGGTGAAGTCCAGGGACCACAGGAACGATCGAAGATACCGTTTGAGGGAACTTTTCAGTGACAGTAAACAAGTCTATCGTACCAGTCTCATCAGTTTGAAACCAAAGATAGTGGGACTCTCACTTTTGATGACCCGTTAATTGCTTCACATGTTGTCCCCTGCTTCGCTCCCGGCCACAGAACGACATGTGACGGGTGGCTTCAACGAAAGCCCAGTATACTCCAGCTCCAACTCTGCATCATTACATTAACAAAACGATGTTCAAGCAAACTAACAAACTAACAAGGAAAGATTCACATTCTTCTTCTTCTTTCTCGGCCACTCTCTCTTGGCTGCTTCATCAAATGACTTGTCGAACCGCATAAAATCTATCGTTCCTCAGTCCCACATTCGCAACGACGCCCTCGGTGACATAGCACACCGAGGAGTCTGGGAGGTGAATCTCCGCTCAGCCTCACTCCGTAGTAGAGAAAATGTCGCGGCTGTGCGTTGTTCGGATGGGCCTTGGTGGTATAAGGTTCTTGCAGTCTTTTGTGCTTTGCGGAGAGGCCGGAATTCACTAAAAATGAGAAGAGCGAACGTAAGATAAAGATCCAGGTAAAAAATCGAAATGTACTCGCATTCAGACACCTGTCGTTATTTATTTAATAAGAAGGATGTCTGTCTTGTGCTTTTGGATTGCATTGTTGGTTATCAATATTGCTCAGTGTTGTACAAGTCAGCCTGACTCGAGGTCAGAGCCGTCAAGGTCTTATTGCTGAAGAAAATGAATTATACGCATCAAAGTTGTGAAAGAACAGACTTACATGTTCGTTGGAAAGCATCTGGTGCTTGATCGACGCGGGTTTGTTTGGCAAATAAACCAATTGCCAGTGGACACACACGACAACTCCAAGATGCGGGTAAGTGCAAGCAAACTGAAATTTGGAAACCATGTAACTCATGTCATGTCTGATTTTCAGCCAGATCATAATGAGCCTGTCATAGAAGCAAAGGATGGACGCGCGAACTGTGACTTTGGACTTGTCGTACGTCTGTGTGCTAGACTCAAAATATATGTTCATGTTCTCAAGATATTATAAGCGTGCCCACTCCTCGACTGAATGGATAAGACTTTTCATTCCAAGGTCTCTCATGCATCTGGAAAAAGTTTCCTGAATCCTCCCAGTCGAGCCATATGCCTGCGTATGATGCACAAGACCGTGTCTTGACCGCAGCAGCTAGACAGTAATATGCTCAGCAACACGAAGCGCATGGGTCACATCATGGGCCTAATCTAGGGTTCCCGCACAGCTCCAGGCAGTACCATTCGAGTACAACGTCACACCAACCCTCGACGCCAGCAGCGGTCGTCGTCATTGCTTTAGACATCGACAACGTTATCAGCAGCTACAACGACCCTAATGGATGCACAAATACAGCTACTTCAACAGAAGTTCGGTCGGATCGGATACAACTCGGAAGAGATACATGTTCCTGTGCCAAAAGCCGGAGAGTATGATGAACCGTGGACGGAGGGACAACTTTTACTTTGCGTGCTTACGGTCCGGTAAAGTAAAATTTCTCCGGTTCACTGGTGGTTCGGTTTCCTAACCCTGGCTCGTTTTCAGACTAATATCGCTATGCTCACCGTCCTGCAAAACTCTCAAGAATTCGAGACTCGAGACGAAGACATATGCACCTTCCACTTGGAAGCTCTCAAGTTATGTGCTGAGGACCGTCGGGAACAGGGACGAAACTGTGGAATGACTGGATTACATATATCTGTGAGTATGTCTTGTGTAGAGTTAAACAGGTTTACTTACGTGCGTTTCTTAACAGATACGTGCACCGCATAGCCCGTCTCTATACAGCGGTGGAGTGGGTCATCAGCAAGTTGGTCTTGAAAGTGGGCGGACAGATGCCGGCCTGTTGGAATCGTGGCAACAACTCAAATGCGCGCAATTCCAAAGCACTGAGCATGGTCGCATTGGATCCCAGTCATACGGAGGTGATGTGACGGTTAATGTCACCACTTGGGGAGTTCAAGCGCGTGCGGTTGTCTGGAAAGCGGAGGGAAAACTGTACGCTTGGGAACAGGGTACATTATTTCGATTTGCAGCCATCACCCTCTTCAGCATTTCCGGTGCAGGACGTCATTTATGAAGTTGTTCATAATTTCCCGAAGCTGCAGCTCCATGCTCAAGTTCAGCCAATCACACCTACATTACACTGGATCGAGCTCAACGGAGGGGTTATCCTCTTCCATGACAGCTTCGTGTCACGCTAGCGCCACGCAGAGGACGAACACAACGCCATGCCTGCTGTTCCGGATGTATGGGCAGTTCTGCCTAACTACTACATCCCCATCGTCTCTGGCCGTTGGCTGTACGCGCACATGAGGCAACCCATTTCATTCAAATTCCTCATTCTCTTCTCTTTGACTCCTTCTTTCCACCCTGCACAACAAGGAATGTAAGGTGGTATCAAGGCGCCTCATCCGTCAGCAACACGTAAAAGCCCCAGACCCAGTATGCGAGAGATGGCCAACTGGGAGCGAGACAACCAGCGCCAGGTTTTGCACTAAGCCAGTGGGAGCAGCTGGGGGAGTTTGGATTGAGCCGTATCGTGATATGGTGAACGCGAGAGTAGCGAAATGGGAGAACCGAGGGGTTGAAGCTGCAAGACGAGAAGAAGGTCGTGAACATGACAGGTGAAGCGAGTGAAGACTTGAGGTTACCGGAGAAGGGAGACGCGATAGTGTATACGCTGAAACAGGTACGCGAATCATGTTTCTTTTTGCATACTTCCGCTGACTTGATCCATGATCTTGTGGTGCCAACGGAGACGGCAACAGCGGAAGAGGGGGCATGGTTGGCCGACGTACCAGGTCATCATCTCCCCGTACACAGCACAAAGAAAAATAAAGACGGCTGTTATTGTTTAACTTCTCTCCAGGTGACCGCTCACTTGGCGTATAACACCCACTTTCGGTCCTTCCAGGTCCTGCATTTCCCTTCACTTATGATTACCATTGTGGAGAATCCACCCCAAACTCGTCATCATCTTTGTCCCCTGACGTCGGCGGATCAGACTGACCGTCGACGACACATTGACACACTACACGGCGAATGAGCAGTCTAACTTGTTCTTGGCAGATGAAGCGAAATCCGAACTATTGTAACTTGCACAATCAGTACCAGCCATTAATACTGTTGTTCGGACCGGCTTTCAGAGATTGTCAAAAACGCGTTGAACGGCGTCGGAAAGTTCAAATGCATCGCCATCGGTAAGCATTTCCTCTACGTTTACTGCAGGATCATGTCTAACTCGAGCTTCAGAGGATGAATGAGTGACTCGGCATTGAAGCTAGAAGATTGCGAACGGATCCTTTGAGATCCGCTTGTCATTTTCAGCTAAAGGTGCCCTTTTAGCTGCTGTCCGGAACACTCCCTTGTATGACTACACCTTTGATGACGACACCGCCTCCGATAACGACACCACCGACGACGATATCACCCCCTACCGCTGCAATACGGTTTACCAGACCATCATTTTCGAAGTCACAAAGTGTACAATTGTTTCGAAGTTCGATGTCAACAGCTGCGCAATGGCATTCCTACCCGACAATTCACAGCTCATAGTACAGCCCTTCAACGATGACAATGACGGCGACCTTCTTACATTCAATATAGCCAATGGGAAACTAATGCAAGGACCAACATTCGAACATTTCATGCAGCTGTGCAACATGCCACTTTTGGATGGTGTCCCAGTCTCGATAAAGTACGAAGACCGAGGGGTGTACCTTGGGGCGTTATTTTCTCAACACCATCGTTGTGTACCAGTGCTATGGATTGCTCGGGAAGTTGGTGTAGGGGCATGGGCCGAGGGACGTTCTATGATTGCGTTGGGTTAACAAATGGGCACATTATCCTTCTACGACCACACACCAGCCCGACTGTTGCTATATACCCTTAAACCTTTGTCTTACTAGCTACTCTGCACATTTACAATATACAACGCTAATGCTTTACACTCAAGGGATCACACAAGATCCGAGGGAATGAAAGAAGGATATTGTTTCAAGTTACCGTAATAGGATCGTCATTCGGTCTTTTGCACTTGCTCGTGCAGTTTGAGCAATTCTCCCCACAGGTGTCACTGTCACCTGGGCTGCTGAAGTGAGAGAGAGCAATGGCATTTGCGTGTCCAAGGGCTCTGCGGATACTGAGGATGCACACGTTGCTGTTGACTCGGAATTGAGGGGTTCGGAAGTGGCAACTGAACCGTAGATAAAGACGCGTTGAATCACTTGATGTCTGACGGAAATTCACGGAGTGGAGGAGCGAGCTGAGAATTGAAAGAGGATGCAGGCTGCCGTACGGTTCAACTATTGAAGCTTGAAGGTAGTAGTGGAGTCGATTCACCTCTTATTGTTCAAGTAGGTCTGCGAGGGAACTACTAGTAGTACTGCACGCGGAAGAGCGACTTTTTAACGTGGATTCGTCAGGCAGTAGCGCCTAGAACTTGTCCACTGTTGACCAAAAGTATTCATGTTCGGGCAAACGTGTACTCATACATGTTTAACGATTAATATCTGCCATTCCTTTAACGAAAACCCAGGATTACAATAGTCAGTTGAAAGAAGTCGTGAGCGCGTGAGCAGGATGTGTGACATTGAGTTGTAGAAGAAAGAAAAGGCGGTGGATGTCTATACCTTGCTTCTAGCTGGTCTTGGATACAGAACTGCGGACATGATACCTGGTGAAGGTCCGAAAAGAGGAGTGAGCTGATGAGAATTCGGATGCAAGCTGCAGGGTTGTCGAGCGCCATGTGAATACATTGGAGAGTTATGAAAGTGGTCGGAAGAGCGAATTTTTAACGGGGCTTCAACATGTTCACAAGAACGATACGTGTACCTAAGGTTGTAGCATTCGCGATAGAACTTATCAGAAAAGAGAGGTTGCCATGTTGTCAACTCGGCATGGTACATGTTTATCGATATTTAAATGCGAAAATACGAACGGGATCGCGCCTTAATCATGCACCGAAAACCCAGGATTACGATAGTATACTACAGTGGTATATACCATCTTACTTGACAGAACACGGTTTAATCGTCCTTGCTGTCCATTCGTTCCAACCACAGGTCACCAGGTTGCCATCTTTTTGAGTGGATAGAACGGAGCGACGACTGTCTACCGAAAGTATGAATATGATCCAGCGTTTCGAGATCCCACAAAACGATACCGTTATCACCCGCAACAGCCAACAGAGTATTCGAGACCTCCACTGCCAATGCACATGGAAATTCCGCAGGATACTGGAGAGCGCCACGTAGCGCTCCGTCTTCACCATCCCATAAGGTGACAGTCCCAATCGTTTGACCCAGAAGCAAATCGCCAGCCATCGGGACTGCAACCAAGTGTCGTTACCTCTTTCGAATGATGCGTATGAGCTGCAATTGGTTGGTTTGCAAGGCTACCTGTCTCCCACAGCTCAACTGCACCATACTCAAACCCGCAGGCGACCCGTGAATAATCCCGGAACAGAGCCAATGCAGTAACTTCGCCCCCTGCTTGTTTATTCGAAGAAGGACTGGAAGCCTCGATACCTCGGATATCCCATAGGTATACTGTACTGTCGCTGTTCCCAGCAGCAAGATGAGTGGAGTATGGTGAGAAGGCCATTGCAGTAGAGCGAAGGAATGAGAGTGTAGAAACGAAGGAGCGGCTTTCGACGTTATATAGCAAGATACCGTTGGAAGTCATGATTGCAAGTGTATCATCTGGTGAGAAGGTCATTAGTCGCATATCCAGATCCAGATCCAGAACCTCGACGAGCGGTAGAGAGTTCCCACTGTTCCCACTCCACAACGTCACCTTACTGCCATTTCCAGTTGCAAGGAGAGATCCATTAGCGGAGATGGCCAGTGAGTGGTAAGCGTTCCGAGCAATCCCAAGGAGTTCACCATCCTGACAACTCCACAGTTTCAGGAAAGCCGTTGACAGTGTGGCGATCCGAGAACCATCGGCCGAGAATGCAACGTTATACAACCCTGATTCGCAATCCAGATCGGCAATATAACGCCCATCGATCCCGCTTCGCAGGTGGACAAAACCGCTGCTAGCTGAAGGATAGGCGAGTCTGTCACCAGTGGCGGAAAATTGAAGATTATCCGGATCCGGACCCCAATCCCAAACCCCAACCCAATCTCGATCGCTTGCAAATTCATCGAAGCTGCCTATCTGTTCGCCACTTGCACTGTCCCATAGAAGAAGAGTTCGGTTAGATAATTTTGCAGCAATCCGGCTAGACGAGATTGCCACTGTGAGAATATTTGCCCGAGTTGTAAATGCAGCGCCTCGTTCGCTGCCGTTCACGTCGTACCTTTCAGGACGACACGAATAGTACGGTGAGCAGTGTCCAGCTTTCCGATCAAGCTCAGTGCTTCAAACCAATGCAACATGTGCTTATCTGCGAACCGTTCCAATTCTTTCATGACATCGTCGTTTTCAATGTCTGCGACCTCGAGATGATTGGCCCAATGTACGCAAGCGTATCGTAGCTGTTGTGGGATATTCCCCTCTAGTTGTTCAT
The DNA here is from genome assembly GCA_000827485.1 of Amanita muscaria Koide BX008. Taxonomy (NCBI): domain Eukaryota; kingdom Fungi; phylum Basidiomycota; class Agaricomycetes; order Agaricales; family Amanitaceae; genus Amanita; species Amanita muscaria. Next base: position 6,693 of record KN818509.1, read on the forward strand.
CCGTTATACTATCCTTTGCGAGTCCGTCTTTGTTGCTCATGAATCGAGCCGGAGTGCCAAGACCTAAAATGTTATACTTGAGATGCTGTTCCATTTTCTGAAAACAGCGTATCGTAATCCGCATATGGTGGATCATTGCATCAATGCGGAGATTCCCGTCCTTGCAGAGCTTCAAATCCGTGATGTAGTCTGGAAATGTTTTATGATAGATGCGTGGTATATCATCGTCACCAAGAAGGATCACAGATCGGAGGTTGACCAGCACCGCACGTATATCGTCTACACTTACATCGATAAGGTGAGCTAGTGTGGTAACAGGAAGAGGATGTTGAACGAATGTGATTGCGCCAACAACTGATTGGTAACGATTGACTATATCGTTATCGCAGTCCGCCGGTACAACATTCCGGCGTATGACGGTGTAGAATTCATTGAGATCTTTGAAAGGCATGCGATCCTGAGCGAAGGTGCCAAGGAGCTTTTGCATCTGAGCCGCAGGATTAGAAGCGATGTTGTCTAAGATTATCCGTACGACTGTCGAGGCAATAATGAACAGTCTTCCAGCCGCGCGAACAAGAGCGTCCACCTCCTTATCGCTCGCACTCCATTGGCTCGTTGGAACACGTTCTTGGACTTCTTGGAGAGAAAGCCTGTGGTTGAGGTAAAGCCGTATATCATCGTCAACAACTTTATCTTCGATGTCTTGCAGGTGGAATACTTTATGGCCATCCCGACTGCCGAAGAAACGATCAAGGTGCGGCTGCGGCCGTGTTGTCAGAATGATATTGAACGATGGTAAGGCCCGGACAAGTTGCCTCAATCCGGCCAGAACGGAAAGTGCGTCTTCTTCGTCACATTCGTCGAGGGCATCGACGACGACGAGTATTGGTCGAGCACGTGGCTGGACAATGCTCCGTAGTGGGTCCACTATAAGGGCCTGCAGCTGTTCTTGAGGACTCTTCGTTATTGCAGCAGATCCGCGCTGTGTCTGCAGCACATCTCCTGTGGCTTTAGCAAACGTTTCGTTGAAGACACAGAGCTGATATGCAATTGTTGTGAAGAATTTTTTTGCATTCTTGCGGTCGCTCTCGTCTCGTGAGAAAAAGAAAGATGCTCCCAAGAGATTGAGGTTAGCTGCTCGTGATGCGACGGTGTAGGCAACTGTGGATTTCCCAATGCCAGCCAGCCCGGATAGCACGTACATCTTAGACTCGTATAGGCCGGTGACCCATTCTGCCATCTCTCGAAGAAGCACCACTCTTGTGCCCTCGAAGCATGGTCCGTTCTTTTTCTTGGTTTGATAATCATCGAACACAGCCTCTGCGCGTGGTAGATTTATGATCGACTGAGTCTGGGTGTGGAACATTTGAGAATAACTGCAGCGTCATCATCCGAGAACGCCTACCAGAAAATTTCTGCTCAGGTTGTGATTGATGTCTGGCAAAACGGCGAGGTTTGCTATATAATCACAAATCTACGAATATCGAGTTATCCTTTGAGCGATGCATAGATCTGACGTACCAAATTCCTTTGAACCTCTGTAAATTGACCATCTAAGCTGTGTGTGAACAGGTTGGCTTGTGGTGAGGGATTAGCCGTGCTCACCGCCAAACCGAATGATCGTGGCGTTGCCATGGATTTCGTTAAAATTTGAATTGTTGATAGTGAAGTTCGACGACCCTTGGAAGAATGTCGTGGACGGTGTGTCCCCTTCTTGTACAACTTCCTCCTTGCGGTTGACAGAATGCAGCGATTTATCTGCGAAACGATGGGCATTTGTAGAGATTGGGAAGTCAAGATTGCCTCCCCCTCCGGCCCCTCTGCTCTGTTTATCTCCGTTCCCACTGTTCGTGGGGGGTGGTATCTGTGAGGGAAGGGTCGAAATGATAGAAATGCGAGGATCACTTCCGTCTCCAGCTTCCTCGCTCTGCACATCCCGGACATTTTCAGTGAAGCGGTCGACAGGTTGTAGTAGTGATGCAATAGATAGTTTTTTTCGTTGGATATTTACTCCTTCAGACCTCTTTCGTTTGTGTGCAGATCCACGAGCGGCAGATTTAGAGGATGGTATCTGTGAAGGAAGAGTCGAAATGATAGAAATATCAGGATCATTTCCGGCTCCAGCTTCCCTGCTCTGCGCATCCAGGACATCTTCAGTGAAACGGTCGACAGGTTTTAGTACCAGTGATGCAATAGATAGTTCCTTTCGTTGAATATCCACTTCTTCAGATTTCTTTCGTTTGTGTGCAGATCCACGAGCGGCAGATTTAGAGGATGGTATCTGTGAAGGAAGAGTCGAAATGATAGAAATGCCAGGATCATTTCCGGCTCCAGCTTCCCTGCTCTGCGCATCTTCAGTGAAACGGTCGACAGGTTGTAGTAGTGATCCAATAGATAGTTTCTTTCGTTGAATATCCACTTCTTCAGATTTCTTTCGTTTATGTGCAGATTCACGAGCGGTAAATGTAGAGGATGGTATCTGTGAGGAAAGAGCCGAAATGATAAAAATGCCAAGATCATTTCCGTCTCCAGCTTCAAATCTGCTCTGCGCATCCCGGACATCTTCAGTGAAGCGGTTGACAGGTTGTAGTAGTGATGCAATAGATAGTTTCTTCCGTTGAATATCCACTTCTTCAGATTTCTTTCGTTTGTGTGAAGATCCACGAGGGGGAGATTTCGAGGGGGAGCTGGAAGAGGAGGTTGACATGGATGTCGGTGATAAGTGGTATAGGCCGGAAGTTGGATACTAAATCCAGCAACTTGCACAGCATCTCAAGAACTCAGCTATGCCGACTCGGATGGTCTGATGTGGGAAAGCTCTTGAGCTGTCCAAGTAGTCCACTACCGCGTTGGCTTGCCCGTAATCGTCGAAGCTGGAACAAGGGAGAAAAGTGTCAAAGTTTGAAGTATACAGGCTATAGCTACCACTGAGACTTTCAGTCGATTGGAGAAATAACGGGCCAAATAGTAGACGCTCAAGCGCCTTCCGTAATAACCTGAATGTTATTGGGTTGACAGTAGGCACGATTTACACCACACGAGGTTTTCTCGGCCCCATTTTGAACCTGGAATGACGGGTTTCAGCTTTTGGATGCCGGGCTCACGATTGGACGACCTGGTTGCGGTTGGAACGACGAGACGTGCAGTGGATCTCATTCGGTTACAGGCTTCCTCGAGTCACGCTGCATCCTTGGTCCCAAAACGCAGGCTCTCAATTCTTCAGTGCTCTCAACTGGCCCAACCGTCCTACTAGCCGTGCGCAACTCGAGCAATTCCCGACTACAGACCCAAACTATCTCTCTGTGGCCTTGGATAAAGTCCGTCACGGTGGCGACCTGCAGTGATGTGGGATTTAACGACGAAATATATGAGTGTCATCTAGGGCTGCCAACCGTACCGTATACGGCTACGGCCGTACAAGATACGGTGTATGTACGGCGCCCTCCGTACCGTCTCCCGTACCGTATGCCTATAGATTAGTAGCTTAGACGGTACGGTACGTGGTACAATATGGCCGTAAAACGGTTGTACGGTTCAATACGGTAGATATCATCTACAAATCATTACCTACTACTAGCAAATTGAGCACGGTGAAGAGTGAGGTAGACCTCCTGGGGCCTGGACTTCCGACTCCGGCCGTTCTGAATACGAAAACTCAACGTTTGAAAAGTTGACAGGTCCTGACCTGAAACTTGGTACACCCCTTGGCTGGTCTTGGAACTTTCCTCGTCCACTGAAAAGTTCACCGTCGTTGGTCCGTCAAGAGTAAGTCTTTGGGGATTTCTACAAAGAGGGCTGCTCAATTATAAAGTTCAGAAAGTTCGTTCACTTCTGTTCATCAATATATTACCATTTTTGGTACAATTTTCGACCTCCGCTAAACTCCGCAATCGATGAGATACGCTATGCAGGGATCTGTGGCCACCGCACTCCAAAATGAAAACTAAAGCGCAACACCAGGCCGAATACCTTAAGTATGCAAAAGATCTGTTTGAATATGCCATCGCCCTTGACAGTGATGACGACGACATCCCGCTTGACGACGAAGACTCAGCGTTCAGCAATAACGATCTTAGTGAAATCCTAGAGCTCTCGGCACTCCAGTGGACACAAATAGCCCTTTCGATGTCGGGCGATGGGAGCCGTGGTCCATACAATCAATTTCCGAAGTCAGCCGATTTTTTTGCTATATCGTTGCAAGCACCAGAACGATATTTCCGCCGGATGTTTCGGTAAGCATGGTCCACAGATACTTACTTCGAATATCATCTTTGAATGAATTGTAGCATTGGCAGGGGCATGTTTGATCACCTTGTTTATTCTCTGGCACCAAATCCTATCTTCCATTCCCCCCGACATCAACGAAAAGGCGCAACTATTAGTAATGGCTTACAAGATATCGTACCTCAATATAAGCGGTCGTATTAGTAGCTGGTGGTTATAGCGGACCGTTCCAACTGTGTTCAATTATAATAGCATACTATTACTTACATTATAAACTACTATCCAGCTACAAAGTTCCCGCGTGGCGCCGTGCACGCTGCCAACCTAATGACATGTTTTAACATTTTGTTACATAGACTTGTTAAGATCGGCTTATGAACTAAGAATGAATACATTATATGCGTCTTATTATTCTCATTTGCCCGCTCATCAACGAGCAGTTGAGCGAGCGCGCGTCGTTCGCATTGTGAGCGTTGAGAAAAGATTCAAAGTCCAGAAAACCGAGCGGCTGTGTGGATGATGGTAGAACTGGTCGAAGGTTCTTGATAATTAAGCGTGCCACAGCGCCTGCAGCGTTATCCTTTCCATTGAGAGGTGCTGCAGATGATTCGAACGTGACATTGAAGAGAGGGCGGAGGGCAGAAAGGATATGGAGGTATTGAGGTGACAGGTCAATGTCGGAATGACGTTGGTAAGGCCTGAAACGAGGTGACCAGCAGAGGAAATAAGAACAGAATCATAGTCTTTTAGTCAATGTGGTGGAGGTCAATCTGATAGAATCATGGATGTACAGCCTTCAATGAATGCCAATCTTGATAGTACCAACAACTTACAAGGTAGATTATTATTAGATACGACAGTTCTAAGTGTGAACGACGTCAGTATTCGCAACGCATTTCAAGTTTAACTCGATGTGATCAGGAGGAACAATTGTATGACTCTCATTTGTGCGAGACATCGAAATGAGCTGAGTAGTTTCTCATCCTGAGATGATTTAAAGGAGCGTCACTCACTTGTTGTCTTCAGTTCGTACATATGATTCGGCTTTAGCGTGACGAGAAAGGAAATATACTGCCGCCACACTTGCAGCCTCCCAGGGCTGATGATCGCTCAGGTCATAAAAAGTCCTGACAGTCCCAGCAATGAATCGGTTGCGCTCTCCTAATGCCCTCATAGTTGTGCGACAACAAATCCACAAGTTCAAGAGCACTGGGCTCGATGTATGGCAGGAAGTGGATCTAACTGTGCAGCAGCAAAAAGAGTGCCGACTGCTGAGGGTATTGGCGGCGATCTCTTCTCAACTGCAATGGCGCTATTGACGTCCAACATCTTAATGAGGTCAAAATGTGATCCGGATGCATTGCCGTTCTCACCAACTTCATGGTCACTGGGAGAAAACCAGACGAGAAGGCTGTTGAAGCTTCTGAAATCGAGACTGCAAGTCATCTATGTCAAAACACCGGATTATTACATCACATACAAGCTAAATTATCGTCACCATGTTCCGATTGTTTGCAGCTGGTCAAAAGCGGTGGCATTACATTAGCAGGTACCCAGCGAACTCTTCGCCGAACACACGGGCCATTATACCAAAGAATAGGAAACTGCACTCTCTTAGATGAGCATTGCCCAGTTCAATGCCTTGGAAAGTACGGCCAGAAGACGTCTTTTCCAACGGGCCATGGCTTCGCCAAATGTGCCAATAGCGTCCATATGGTTATACGGTATACCACGCAACTCCATCTCCTCGCCTTCGCAAGTGAGGATGAGGAAGTGCTGCAGACGGTCTGATGGGTGGGAAATAAGGAAGGAAGCGGTCTTTTGAAGCATGGGTGGCACAACCAACGGTACCCGTGACAACAGGTTTGACGGGGATGGGAGCTGTCAAGAAGACCAGCAAGACGTTCCATGGTTAGTTGTAGGTACTGCTCATTGAATGCCATCACCAGAAATCTCAAGCATGGCGTCAGGAGCTGTGCATGTGACGTGTTGAGTGGCGGGGTCATTTACAAAAGTCATGATAGCCTGGTAAAGATTCGTTATGGCTTCTGTTCAACCTGTTGAGGCAACTAAACTACAACGCACCGGGAAGAGGATAGCGCGTTAGACTAGACACTCAAGCCATTGGCATAGACACCCAACCGATTCCAACGGCATTGCAGGTTACCTTCATGATGCTTGGGTCGGCGTCCTGGAGTCCAGCTTCAATAAGGGGCCAAACTTCATTTATCAATGGTTTCGTAAATTCACTACAGCCCTCGACGGTGACACTGAGAGCAAGCATGACACCGCGCCGATTTTCAGAATCGGGTGAGAAAAAGTACTATCAGGTTACGGAGGACCGGGAAACCCTGAGAAGGGGGGAGAGACGTGGAAAGGCCGTCGATGATCCTCAGCATCGCAATATCTTGAGACTTCTGGCCCGAGCCGTATTCTTCTGTTCGACTTATTTCATCGGCTGAGCGTGTTTTACTATGGCTAGAACCAGATGCCTTCAGAAGCTGATCAGCCCGCTTCGTCATAGGCCTAGTCATATCCTCAGGCTCGCCATCCAGAAAACCCTGTGGAACAGCGGTCTCGGGTTGTAAAAGCTCGCCTCATCCTGGATGGTTCGGGTGAGGGTTGGACGACCTGCCTGCAGCGTCTAGACTTGGTATTTTTAATACACGATCTGTTGGAGAAGCGACTGTTAAACGCGATCTGTGTGAGTGCGCTGAGCCTTCTGAACAGGCTGCATTCCGTTGACATTGAAAGTGGAGCTGCGCGATGAAAACGCAGCTTCTAGCACATCCTGGATGACATCAGGGTCAGACTTGTGTTCTTGCATAAGATAGGTCACATACTTTCAGTGCATCGACCAAATTTTGTTCGCTCTGCATGAAGATGGTACGTTTGTCAGGGCTGACGTGATGTCGCAGAATCCTGTGTGAATAGTTAGGCCACGTCAAGAAATAGACAGGGAAGTACACATACCCATTAGTACGATGAAATCAGCCAGGATAAATGGCGACTGGTTGGCATTGAACGGCCAGTATAGACTTCATTCAATGCCTTCTGGACTTTTATAAGGTTACGGCCGACCGTTGACATAGAAGAAATGTCTGTCTGTCGCAACCGATGGCAAATTTAGATATAAGGCCCTTCTTTAAGACTGAGAACCTTGAGAGTGCTTGTCATTGGATCCGCCTTGCAACAGATTTCTCTTGTTGGACACGAAAATCAAGGGGCAGCCCGACCGTTATCCATAGCCTTGGAGCCCCAGAGCGCAGTAACGTGCTTTGGATGAAGGTACGCCTCCTGTTTTGATCTGCGGTACCTTTTGCCTGTATGTGAACGACTGTCGTGAGGGTTTATTTCGTGAAATACAGAAAAGTGGAAAACATACCCTAGTTAATGACACTCGGCCTCACATCGCCACCTGAACTATCCATTCCTGCACCAGGGTCAAGAGCATTGGCATTCAGCAGCCCTAACACCTTGTCGAACTCCCGTTTTATGTTCCTTTGCAGCTCCTTCTGCAGTGAGCAACGTCAGTCATTTGTACTGTGAAAAGATATAGGAAGTAGAGTTTCGTACCTGCCTCGCAACTTTGGTCTTTTTCTCAATGTGCCCACTCAGTTCTAGGTCCAGCTGAGCTCACATTGGACCATCAGTTGCCATTGTAACCACATTATCGCATAGAGCGAAGAGATAGCTTCGTGTTATCGTTGAATATGACTTGTTACATGTGAAAGCCTTGCCACAGTTTTTCTGGTGCCATCCTGACTGACATGCTAGTTTAGTAGTGGAGAGACCTGAAGCCTGAAGCCTGAAGCTAAACGCCAAACTTACCGCGGCGGGATTATGGAGTTTTGAACTTTTGAGTTAAAAATAATTTGCATACAAGGTGCGATCGATCAACATTATGATCATGTGATTTCAACTCATGTGACTTGAACGCTGTATCGACGCGTTGGTATAACCCACCTCTTTTCTTTGTTCCCTCATGTCAGAGGAACTCCAGCGGACCGCCGCTGAATCCACAAATTTACATCGCTCATCGTCAAACATAGAGGACTTGCTCAAGGAAAACGGTCAAACTGGTCCAAGCAAAAAGCCGGTAGAAGGGTAAGAAAAGGGATGAGTAAGTCATCTAACTATATGCGCCATACCTTGAAGCTTACTAGTATCAAATCATCCTGTAACAGCGCACCATCTCTGTCTAATGAATATGGCCGCTCAATTTGATCAGTGAGTGTTCCCCACCCTTACATGACGCATATAACTGCTCTTCGGCAGGTTTTTGTTCTCTCATACTCCAGGGCAAAATTTCGAAGTGAAGTTCAACCCAGCACCCGGAGCCAGCACCACAGCCGCTAGAACATCGGCTCGCAAGAGTCGCAACAAAACCTCAGGATTGTGCGGCGAACCGCTGACAATTCCCCCGCCTCATGCTCTCGACTCTGTGCAGTTTGTTCGTTTTCTTTTCTTTAATTAATAATAAATTAGAAAATTTGTAAGCGTCGTATAATAAGAATGAAAATGCATTGCTATTCATTATGTCATTTTAATGCAATTCAAGCTGCCTAGCTGAATCTGATATTATGATCCCTTATAATCAGCAGCTCTATTATAAACTCTTGTATGTACATTGAGTTTGCAAGGAATGTCATGTTTTGTAAGACGGAATCCACATAATAAGCTATTTTGACGAATATAACGGATTACATAATATTACAAGATTTCCACCTTTTTGTTGATGGAAAGAAGCAACGTCATGTCAAGTTCCAACTGGCAGCATTTCTCGTTCGTTATGGTCAACAAGGTTCCGATACACTCGACGTTGCGGCAAAGCTCTCAATTGGTCATGGTACTGTGCATAACTATTGCAGGAGAGTCTCTCGAGCCATACGTGCAGTTGGGCCTCAGTATCTTAATTGGGGGAATCAAGAACGGAAAGCAGTTGTCTCAAGCGCAATTGAAGCAAAGTCTGGTTTCCCCAAGTGTCTGGGTAGTGGTGATGGCTCACAGATTCGTTTTGGTGAGGTACCACTACTAGACGGCGAACAGTTCCGAAGCCGTAAGAAATTTATAAGTGTGAGCCGACTCTTAATCTTGTTTTCAGTCGTTTGGGGTTACTAATAGTATCTTCTCTGTGCCAAGACCAACATTCAAGCAACTGTTGACCATGAAAGAAGGTTTACATCGTATGAGCTGGGCTGGCCAGGTGCTGTCACCGACATTAAAATCTTCAAGAACTCTCACTTATGGATGAATCGTCGGGATTATTTCAAGGATGGGGAATATATTCTTGTTGACAAAGGCAAGTCTGTGATGACCTCACTCCGTGTGCGGTGCAGTGTACCATAGATAATATAAACTAACATCCAGCAGGATATATCTCAACTCCTTATACCATTCGGCCATTTGATGAAACCGAAGTCAGGTCGTCAGATCAACCAACTCAGAAACGGATGAGAGCATTCAACAAGCGTCTATCAGGTGTCCGAATCGAGGTTGAGCATGCATTTGGGTTGCTTAAAGGTCGATTTCGATCATTGAAGGAGATGGGTCCTCACGCTGACATCCAAGAGATGTACAAAGCTATTGAATCTCTCCTCATTCTGCACAACATGTGTATTGACTACGGTGATGAGCCTGAGGATAACTGGGAGTTCGCAACCACGGAAAGTTTGGACGAGGAAGGATTTGTTGAACTTGACGAGGATGCTGGTCCAACGATAGTAGAGAACGGGCAGAGCATACCAGGATGGGAAACAGATGCATGGCTGAAAAGACAAGGTCGTGCAAAACGAATGATTATTTTCAATGACCTTTTCCCTGAAGCTAACTAGGTTGGGTATAGGGTATACTTACTACTATAGTAATATGGATTAGTAGCTGCCGTAGGTTGAGACATCGAGTAACAGGAAGTCAATATTATATGTAAATCAAGACATTAATTGAAGAAGAAGCTCGTTTGCTTTTGCCTTTACCTCATCACTCACGTTGTCCATCTCCATTACCTGCTTGGCTATTTCAAACTTACGTTGAGCTGCCTCAGCTGCTTGCTGCGAGCCCATCCGCTTGATCTTCATCTCCTCGATGTTGGCCTTGAGCTCCACAAGTCGATCCAAAGCTGAGACTGAGCCGCGTGACTCTTCCTTAAAACCTTTGGCACCCACGTGCTTTGGTTCAGAGACTTTGCGTGAGCCGGCTTTCAACTTCAAAGACTTGGAAGCCTTGGCATGTTTCGAAGATTTCAGTTTAGACGACTGAGGTTTGGAAATGGGGGACCCCGCCTTCGAACCAGAACGAGAGGACTCTTCATTGTCACTTGACTCGGAATTGCCAACAGTTGGTTCAGCATCCGAAAGTGGAGCACATGAATTACGAACAACGGAGCGAGTGACCTTCGAACTTTTCCCCATCCTGGATATGCACATATCAGAGTCCCGGACACCAAAGTCAGAACAAGTGATAGCAAAACTCACCGATTGGCAAATAGATCGTACCAACCATGGCTCTGCCATTTATGGTATGTCTTCGAGGTCAAGGCTCCTAATGCAATGCCGCGTGATCGAGCAAGGGTTATCTTCTTCTCTGTGGGATCTTCATCGTCATTAGAATCCTCATCCCCATCCCCTCCCCCTCCGGTAAATCCCTCAAGTGCTAAAATGTAGGCAAAAGTATCATAGGCACGGGTATACTGTCCTCTTATCGCCTCCTGACTATATTTTCTACCGAAAAGAACTTTTGAGGCCTGGAACAGTATCAGAACAGTGATATATTGCAGAAATGGATCGAAAAAATTACCTTCTTGTGAGCGTAAATCGCATTGTTCTTCAACTTATCAAAGACTTCATCCGACTCAGGTCCCAAATAGTACTCAAACAGTGTAGTGCGTTCATCATCCGTCCACCTTGTGTTCGCAAAGACTTCATCATCTTCAATTATCTCAACGCTAAATACGCTCTGATCTTCCGTCTCCTTCACAGGATCACTGTTCTTCACGTTAGCAGAACCTCGAGTAGCTCCTTGTCCGCCACGACCTCTGTGTCCTCCTCGGCTTCCAGGCCCACCACCACGTGTGCGCTTCTTCGGCTTTTGGGGAGAAAGTGAAAGATTACGCTTGCTGATGTTTGGCAATGGTGAAGGCGGCGGTGTCGCAGTGCGAGTGGGGGGTACAACTTCAAGTTGTCCATGCTGGCTATGTTGGGGAACTTGAAAGTATCCTGGGTGGTGAGGTGACTGTTGAAATTGGTTCGGTGTTGTGGGAAGTGAATAGTATGGCCCAAATGCCTGTGCAATGGGGTGAGGTGTCGCTGGAGGAAAGATGTATCCATAAGGGGGTGGTTGTTGTTGTGGTTTCACATTGGCCTGCAGAACTGGCTGGTGTATACGCACTGGAGTAATGGGTGTGTTGTTACCGTGACTAGACGGTAACTTGAGATCAGTATCTGCAAATAGATACTCGTCTTCTGCGAAAGGAATGCCAGGAGGTGTCGCATTGATAGCTAGATTAGCCAAATCCATCTGGACTATTATTAGGGTTTGTCTACAGCACAGGACACAAGGAACAACTCACCAAGGACTGGTTGTTACGAGGAGTAGCCAAATCGGCATTGTAAAGACCGTGTGGGTTTGAATTATTAGGATTCCTGAAAAATATGTTAGCTTCAGGTTAGTGAGATGAAAAACGCAAATACATTTGGAGTATGTTATGACACTCGTTGACGTTCGACGCGGCGAGCTTCTTTCAGAACAAATTTTCGACGCTTGCACAGCGGAGTTCAAGCGGAATTCAAATGTCGTACCAAAAATAGTAATTTATTGATGAACAGAAGTGAACGAACTTTCTGAACTTTATAATTGAGCAGCCCTAAGTAGGCATAAAAAACGATTTACAAGAACTTAGACGGTGTCCGTAAACTGACTGTCAAAAAACCACTTAGGTGGTGTGAATGGATTGCCTAACTGCTGAGGAGTGTTTTACCGTTGAAGAACATCCTGATTGTGGAAACTTATCAAGAACACGCATATATGAACTCTG
>KN818510.1:9344-25713 GCA_000827485.1 Amanita muscaria Koide BX008
AAAAAAAAAAAAAAAAAAAAAAAGTGACATAGTTACCTATCTCACATCCGAATTCGTTCGCATTGCAGCGGAGCAAGCACTTGACCCTGTGGTGTGGCCCGGTCGGGGTATTACTAGATCCCCATCAGAATCAAGAATGTCGAAAATCCCGGAAGCGGTGGTACAGTCATCCACGCTGAGCCTGACGTAGACCCTGCGGAAGTGCAAGAAGGAAAGAACCAGTGTCGTTGATGGTATGCGTTCTTTCTCTGTTCCCGGAAGCGAAGAGATCTCATCCCAATACTTTTGCTCGCCAGGTGTCAGTCCACCGCGACATGACGATCCTCTCACTGGTCGGAAAAGGATGCCAGACTGGCCGCGCCCAAAACCTCTACGTCAGGTTTCTCATTGACGACAACGGTGTCACCATCACTAGCCCCCTGAAATAGCATTCTTTGTATTGTGTCAATGATCGAGACAAATGACTATATGCTGGTGTTCTATTAGAGAGGTGAGAAAAGGTGATCCAGTGTAAATCCAGAGCAGCGTGGTAAGAGTAGATTGACAAGAGTGAGAGTGGTGGGAGCTGACCAACTTCAGAGCGAGAGTGGGCGAGAGTGTTCAGATTAGAGCGAGAGTGGGGGGAGTGATCAGATCAGAGCCGGAGCGACTAGAGCGGAACTTACCATTTTCCTGATTTGAAGACCTCATGCGCTTGTCCGAGAAATCTGATGCGTGAGCAATTGTTTCCCAGAGCCTTATCTGACCTGCTTGCTCCTCATCGCAATGGAGGATTATCTCGCGCTCTACCGCGTAATTCTTTAGATAGCGTGTCAGCAACCGAGGAGAAAGAGCCAGATGAAGCAACAACCGTCGTTCTTTTGTCATCCACTGAATTGCTCTGTTACTACCGTCAAAGTCTTGAACAGTGCGCCAAGTATTCGAGAAGACAAGTGCTATACGATCTGTGCACCCTGCCACATAAGAGGTGGCTTCAAATATATGCAGGTTATTTTAAGTCAGCTTAGTACATGGCTGATGGTCGGATCTAGAGGACGTCCTGTCTGCTAGTCTTAGACGGTACCGTTGATCCTAGCCTTTCGTTGCTTTCCTCATTAACCCAGCATATCAGGCCCGAATCACGAACTGAAGCATGCAAGCATCGTCATCAACGCAGTGGATTCATGCCAGACCACGGCTACTAGCGAAGTATCTATAGCTTTCTTTCCCGTCACTGATTCTTTGTTGATTGCATTGTATAGCTGGAAGAAGGGATACGGCGGGAGATTGACAAGGGATTCAAGGAGAAGGTCACGCTGCAAGCTGAGCGGGGTTTGTTCGTCGGGTATGCCATCTGTTTTGATCACGGAATCTTCCTAAATGTCGGTCTAGCGTCATTTCCAGGATTTCCTTGGCGATAGCAGTGCAGCAAGTTGCTTGCGAGCCGGCCTTTTCAACCATGTCAAAAATGACTTGGAACACCCTGAGTCAAGCCTCTGGTTAGTCGCCGTACACGTATGGTTTAGCTAAGGTGGCGGAGCAAGTTTCGGAGATGATATGAAGAGCGATATCCCCTCAGCTGGGTTTGGGAATACGGATGTAATTTCATGCTCAGCAATTACCGGTTACCGGCCGCATGTCGCTCCGTCATTCTCATGAATGCAATAGTGCGCCCCGTCCTATATCCTACGTCCCATTTCAAGCCCTAATTCAATTACAACATGGAAGACGGCGAGATTCTAGATCGTGCTTTACAGAATGGCGATAGGCTCCCAATTCGGCCCGGTATATCAGTTTACATCCAATACAGTACGTTGTATTAGCGTGACTGATTTTATCATACTGATTCATACATAATCACATTGACTAGTCGGCCCTCTCTCTAGATCTTCACATCTAATCCCGATATCAATGCAAGACTTCCGAGTCAATCCTCTCTACTCAAAAGCTGCCCCAGCTGAACCAAAAGGTAGGCCTACTTTCCGCCCTTCGGGCACTTGGAGCACGGAAGCCGTGGACTCAAATGAGTCAAATCCCGAGATTGCTGATCTGATGCTCCGCTTGCTAAATGCTAATGCGAAGACACTCCATACGAGTCGTCGCTTATAACGAAGGAACGCAATCCTAGCTTTACTCTTACTCTTCCTCGTTATGCAGTGGATCATCTGGATTGACTGTTGTTCCGCAACGTAAACCTGTCTTGACACCGTGCTGTGGGCTCCAACGCCACCGAGCACCTTGTTGCGCTTTGTCGGCCTACACGTCTCAAGAGATCCAGGGTCTCAAGATTTATCAGGTTGGGATGCCCGCAACTGGGTTCAACGGCAAGCCCAGGCTCTTCGTGTTCGGCGTATTTTCTAATGTTTAATATTTGAATCAGGTGCCGGTTGATCCATTGACGAAAAAGCCAGCTTCCCACCCGCCAATTCTCAGCTGGTTCAAAGTTCTTCGGATGTATCTTCTGCCAGCCTTGCCTCCCATACGGGGTGAGCCATGCATATTCTTCACTAATGCTGTGAATCAAATCATGGTCTACGACAACCTAGCTAGCGTCATTGCGTTATGTGACGGATATGGGATTCGGGTCATTCGACGTGCTCGTCTATATTATCCCCCCCCCCCCGGAGATTTGAGTCCAAAAAGGCTTTTCACAGCCGCTGGGGACCTTTCCATTCCCGCATCCCCAGCATCAAGCCTAGCACCTGTTGTAACCGAGGCGGTAGTTTCTATACGACTTTGAAAGGACAGATTCACTCGCCATAGCGGCTATCTGCGACTCTGATAGACTCGGCAACGGTTCAATACCTAAATAAGCTCCCGTAATACCGCAATCTCCGTTGTTTGGGCGTTACTTGGAGTTGATGAACGATATGTTTCATCGGATCAGCGCCGTACCGCATGAGTAGCATGCCCGTGAAGGACGCGAGACCTACAGTGGATTAGGATGGAGTTTGAAAGACATGTCAAGGACTTACTCTGTAGCCAATCGCTCGAATTGACACCGTCGTCTCTAACGTGCTCTTTCCTCGGATTTGTCAGTCCACTTCCTCTTCTGCTACGTGTTTTCAAGGCGCCTGACACACATCTGAAGTCTCTTTATCACATGGCACTGCTCATGGCCCCTGGGTCGGAAACAATCTTGATGGCTGATACGTTAAACTCATGCAGTGGGGTATTGTTGCAATACTTCGGACTCTTGACCTCGCTTTCTATCATTCCGCTGGAACTGGAAGATTATGCAAAGAAAGTTCTCCCACCTATTGGTGAACTTGGAGAAACGTATGGCGCCCCAATCTGCATGCAAATTGTTGGGTCTGTACTGCAAGTATTCCTCCGCTGAGTCCTGGTATGTTTCTTGTGCTTCAAGGCTGAAATATTGCTAATCAAGTCGAAAAGAAAGCAGCTTTTTAGCTATGAAGGGAACAAGAATGTGCGGCAAGCGAAGAATCTGAGAACGTTTGAAGGCTCAGCTGCGTTGTTAACCACACGTAAGTTTACGATAACATCTCGTGTGGCCTCTCCTAGCATCCGCGGTGCCTCAGCTCACTCAGAGACACAACCTGAGCCGAACAGAAAGCAGACCGGCGGAGAGCAATCACCCCCAGAACTTAGAAGAAGCCGCAATGGGTGCCCATCGAGCATGGCAGTAGCGGTTGCGACATCTTGATCATCTGACGTTAGGAAGCACCACTTTTGTCGTGCATATCCATGATGACCACGTGCCTTGTGCTGTATGCTCCCCAGGTGGTGGAGATGGAATACCTTTGTTTCGAAAAAAAGCTGAAACAGGCTCAGCAAAATTTCCAAGAGAGGCCTCAGGCCGTTGGCTTGCAGATTTCATCTCACATTCAGCAGGCTAATGGAGACCCCAAGAAAGCTCTTGCAGCACTCAAGCACAACCTACTGTCTCGACACCAACAGGACAAGCACGTTCTGCTCGACGGCGTGCACCCTACCCTTCCGCACATTCGGATTCTCCTGGCGTTAATTCGACTCTCATAATAACGTTCTATACTAGTCGATCATCACCAGATAGAGTCCTAGAATTACCCAGGCGCTCACCCGAGCCCTCTTCACAGGTGCCAACCCCACTCCATAGCTCTAATGTTGGACGGCATCGTCTCCTCATGAAATAAAGGTGGATACCTGGTACGGCGTTGGGAACAAGTTGGGAACGTCCGATTTGGCCTCCGATGAGTATGACGGTCGCGTTGGGCTGGTCGAGCTACTAGAGGTCAACTTTTCATCGCCTCTACATCGTAAAGACTTCCACTCTCATGGGCGCCAATGTCCACGTCTTGGCAAAGTCGACCCGGAAGACGCTCAGCTGGAACGTATAGCTCCGTTTTGCCTTTTACGTCCCACTCCTTTTGTCACAGCTCAGTCCACTGATGAATAAAATAGCTGTCAAGCCCAACAACCTTATCGGCGGAGTCGACTCGAGCATGCTCGCAACACTCACGCTTTCTGACGAGGCTTTGCGACTGGCAGAGCCAATTTAGAACAGCTCTAACGTAAGTCAGCTTGAGATGTCGCCGAACGCACTGGACCAATTTGTCTCCGACGGATCAAGAATGGAGTATCATCCCGTGTCGTGCTTTTGAGGGTCTAGGAAAGCTAGCTGGTATCGCTACTTTGGGGGACGAGCATGCCCAGAAGACCGGGACATTGCTCAAGACCTGCACAAGGTGAGCTGTAGAGTGTCCAACAAGGATGTATCTACAAACGCATTCCCTGCAGCGATGACAAACGAGACGCCATGATCATTGTCCCCTGCGTGATGTCGGTCTTGATCTCCACGCAAATCTTGATTTCCACACAAACCTTAACCTTCTTACCGACTTTGGCGTTTGTTCGCCAAGAAATCGAGGCTGCATTCGCCGCAGCTTCACTAACCATTGATCCAGTTGCACAACCGGCGTCACCTACCTCACCAGGTTCTGAGCGGACTATCATTCCTATTTCCGAACCATTCGCCGTTCCCTTATAATCCCGTGAGTCATCAAGTGCTCGTCTACTTCCATGATACTGCATCAATTGACCACCGTTGTTACAGGTTACCCTGGAGCTACAGTGGCCCAAATAATCTGTACCGCTGCAAACCAGACGGAACATCCAAAGGGTCCCAAATATGCAGGATGTGACCGACGAGCTCGGTGGGGATGGGAAGTAATGTGTGTACACTGTACAGTTTGCTGCTTCTGCATCATGGAAGTCATGCTGAAAACACTGAATTCACAGACGCAACGCAAGAGGAAAATTGTTTCTCGATGAAGCTTTCAATGTCGCATCGTAAAACAATCGCTGCGTCCTCCCGACTGCAGTGTGCAGAGCCATGTCTGAAGCAGTTCTCGTTGGTGGCCATGGCCGTCTGAGTCAGACTGACAGACGGTAGTCAGAGTTTCGCAATCCTGTTGCAATGCAGAGGTAGTTGTTAGTTCGAGAAGTGATCAAAGGGAGGCAGGATACAAACTTGAATATGGTGCCGTATATACTCTCATCACAATTTCTCGACGCTGTACAGGAACCTCTACACGAGTAGTAGGGTCTTGTACAGCATCCGAAGTAAAGACCTTCATCAAGTTAGCGAGACAAACTGTCGCCAAAATGCATCAGCAACAACTATTAAATGTTGGGTTCGGAGGAAACAGAAACAGACCTTTAGGAGGATCGTAACAGGCCCCATGCGAATCCTATCGCGTTTATCCTGCATGCATCCTCTTCATTTTGATTTTCTTTGTTCCCTTGCTTAGCCAGATCGCCATTGGAAGCACTGTATTCGCTTTCGGGAACTAAAAGGAGGCTGGAGTAGCCGCAGGCTTCGGCGTCTGTAATCCTGCTCGGGATTCTGGCTAGGAGGAGGAGGGCGGCGAAGGTTGTGTGTTTGGCGGTTGTGAGGCAGTGAGGTTCATTTGGAATTTGCAACTCTTTCTCTTCCTCGAGTCCTCTTCCTCCTAAGCCACGATTAGCGAGGGCAGAGGTAACATTCTGATTGCTTACTGAGCTAGCGTAGGGGTTCTTCTCTTCGTCACTCTTGTAAGCTTCATTTCCTTCCCGGTTATGAATTAACCGTTGCATCGCCTTGGCCTGTTTACTCATCGTCGGAGCTCCTCTCTAAGTTCCTCGTCAGACTCAACAACACCATCACGGTGTTTATTCGCTGTTTTTTATTCTCGCTTGAGTCTTTCCTGTGAGATCCTTAGACGCGTTTATCTCGTGATAAGAGTCATTGAAACCTACTTCGAGCTCTTTTGCAGCTTCGTCGTCGTCTTCTTCTACATGTCCTCCAACTGTCCAACCCACACCTCACCGTCATGGCCAAGTGCACAACGGCGATCGAGTAAACGATCGTAGCTGCGCTCCCGATGCCAAAGTAAATCATGCAAGCAATCCTGCATGCGTGTCAGTGTGAAATCCAGACAGTTGAATTCGAACTCACCTCAGCACTGATAAACCAGCTACGGCGTGCCTCCGCGACCTATATTGTCAGTCAGACGAGAAAGCGCCGCTTTCATAGATGAGTGTCTGGGATTGAGACGTCAATCAAAGTAGGGAAAGGATTGGGGCGGAGAAATCATGGGCAACACCCCCGGTCAAGTAATCAGGACCGGTACATGGTTCCTGATTCAGTTGGGGAGGATCGAAATGCATCTCATCCTTGGCTACAATTGGCGTCGGTGGATTGTACAGGAGCGGAATGCACGCTTGTGCTCACTCTCCTTTAATGACAATCGCGTTGTCCGCGGTGATCAACCCATGAGGCACAGCTTGCTTTGGTTTGCCTGTATTGCCCTTGTCATCCATTCTTGAGGAGTCGCAGTGGGATGACAACTGTAACACTGAGCTGCAAGAAGTTAGATAGGGAAAGACGGACAAGCGTCAAAACTTACTTATGGCATCCACAGTCTCTTGGCGCGGGGCAACTTGTACACGGCCTTCCCCATGGGAATTTCGCATCCTTTTGGCCGAGGGAGCTTGTGTTATACAAGCGAGAGTGGAATTGCGTGCGGCGTTTGATGCGTTGAACACTTCGGCTGGTGTGCTTGAACAAGATGTTCTCAAGTCTTCAACTGATGACGAATCCGCGTTCAAATGTAATCGTCCGAGCTACCTTCAAATCTTTTTTAAACTGTGATGAGACAAAGCACAATAGTCCAGCCAACACGCACTTACTGCAATCGTGGGGTCTGACTTGTTCCAACCCTCGTTCTCTCACAATCTCATCTATCCACTCCGCAGTAAGGCCAAATGCCCTCTCGAGCGTAGGGTCACAAAATCGAAGATGCCAGATTTAGTCTGCGTTGCTTGTTGATAGGGAACGACACGGGCAGACTGGTTGAGCTGTCTGACGCTCTACAGCGCCACGCCAGCCGCCTCTTCAGGATGCCACTGCAGTGGTCCGACACCGCCCGCTTCATGTAGGAGGAGGACCTAGAGGATGTCGAGATGTCGGTGAGCACCAGATGAGAGCAGATTAATACATTATTTACTGTAATTGCACACATTCTGTAATGCTTATTCCCCTCTAATCCCAGACACGTCGTTGATGCATCATTGATGTATAAGCCTGTTCCCATCAATGTTCCCTCCTCTAGGCTGTGGGCAAACCTGCCCGTAAATTGATATATCATTCATGCATTCATGCATCAGAAGCGCGTGACAAATCGCGATGCACTTCGGCCACGGCCCACTTCCGCATCATTCATTGATTTAATATTTAATAATAAATCCTTTTTTTCTTAATTAAATAATATTAATATGCCTCTAGTGTTTTGCCATTGCCTAATGGATTGCACGCTGCACGCTGCAGTTTCCATCTTTTGAAGAATGGATCTGATGCTATAATTATGCTTAGGTAGAGCAAATCAGCGATAGATAGATAAAGATAGATTTTAAATTATTAAATAATAGATCAATGATGTGGCAGTGCATCAGCCGGCCAATCACAAAGCGAATAAACATCCGCTGAATTGGCAGCGATATCATATTCAGTGACCAGTCAATCAATGCTCAATGTTGGAGATCCTCTGATGACCGGGAGGCTGCATTTGATAGGCTAGGATAAGTCTCCACTGCACAGAACATTGCGATTCATGCGAAGAATAAGCGGTATCTCAGTGTTGAAGAAGTTGCTGAACTACTTTCTATTCTCGTCATCGACTCATCGATGATTTTGATGCTACTCCAGTCACTCGTACTGGTACAGATGGACCCATTTAATGTAAATTTGATCATCTACAACTCAGTTACATTTCTGACAGGCTGTCTTTCCAATAGTACAGAGGATTTGCAATGCGGCTATGCCACTGTAGTGACTGTAAGTACTACACTAGGCTACTAGTATGTACTATGTCGGACGTGATGGTCATTATTTAATAGTTGATACTAACTTCTTCACGCAATTTCTTACGAATTTACGATGCACCCGCTTCACGGCTTATAAGTACTACAGTGATACGGGTCAGGGGCGGTCACTAGTATCGCTAGTCCGGTTGATGGTGCGGGCACTGGCCGCGCTGCGCATGATGCCATTTGCCACAGATTGGTTGACTCGAGTTAGACTGAGGCGTGGTCGGGGAGGCGCTGCTGTGATCATCGCATTGATGAAGATGCTGCAGTGCATTCAAGTTGGCTGAGGCGGGTGGTGGTCTGACCGTCTGACAGTTGTTGATGGACGGAGGTGCATCGCCACTAGTAGTCACTACTGCATACAAGGCTCAGCAGGCCTATAGATCAATAAATCATCAATTGATAGACGTGGGCGGGCGGCGCTGCGGGACGGAGGTGCATTTTTCGCTACCGATGGTCCGATGCTACGGGGCGGGGCCTACTTATACATCACTGCGGCAGTGATACATCAATCGACAGGGCGGCCGGTATCCCAATATCGCTATTTATAGAATGAGGTTTCCGAATGATACATAAGTCGTGCTTCGAAAGGAATATGAGTCCAAACTTACTTATGCATCAATAATGTATCATTGGTGGTGAAAGAGAAGGAACATGCTCGTGTTGATGCATCGATGACATGTCTGCAATTAGAGGGGAATAAGCATTAGAGAATGCGTGTAATTACAGTAAATAATGTATCATTTCACTCTCTACGGCTGCGGTGAGTGGGGCGCTACGCTGGCTTCGCAGATGACCCAAAGGCCAGTGTCTGAGACGGACTTGACATTTCACTCGTGAGCTGCTGAGTGTGATCTGCATCGATTATCGATGCAGATGCCGCCAATTTCTGATTGTTGACACTGATCGATGCGCAATCAGATCCTGCATCACGAACAATGGCTTACTCACAACACGCTCAAAGTATCCATCCTAACATCCAAAGCACCCAGCGGATTGATGACCAGGTAGAAGTCGAGCTAAGAATCGCATCGCAACCTATGGTGGATGGACTTGACAGGATTTTCTGGACAACAGTCTTTTTCTCCGTGTAAGACTATATGCGATGTCAGCATTGTCAGGATACGTTCAAGGGCGAGATTTTTTTTCTTTCTCACCTCTTCTATTTCATTTTCGTTGGTGTCAGAAACTTCCTTGACCTCTTGCTGTTTTTGCCTCTATTTCCGATTCCTTCGCATGGACTCTTTTCCTGCCTTGGTTCCACTCCCAAGCGCAAATATGTGCTCTAATTCAGTGCACGACTTTGGGTATTGGAGGTATGATTCGCGAAATTGTTCAGCTTGGGTGTGATTTCTTCCTCCAAAATGGACGTGATTTCTTGAACACGGATCTCTTTTTTGCTCATATTTTTCTTTGCTTTGTCTTTACGTCCTTCGAACATTCTGGTCCCTGTTGCTTCCTCCACGAGAGCCAGTACCTCTTGAGGACGCATATTGAAAATCTAAATATTGGAACGTTAGCTATACTAGGAGAATGATGAAGCGTGAATGCTTGCCTTCGTGATCAGTCCTTGCATAATCAAGCAAAATGGGGTTGTTGATGCTGAGTTGGACAGATTGGAACAGCGTTTGTATTAGACCTTGCTGATCTTTGTTACCGTTCAGGAGGTATTTCGACACGTTCTGAATGGCAATCTGCGCGATGAGTCATTGTCGCGCAAGCAACTGTACCGTGTACGTACCTGCCGCGTGACCGTGATTTGTCTGCATGGTTAACCGGTGGGACTCTTTGAGCGACAAAGATGATAGTGACACTGGCTTTCGTAACAGCTTGACCACGCTTGTATACGAGATCTTGTTGATTTGCAGCACGCATCTGGTAAAGCAATTAGGGAGCTAGATTCTTTAGAATTTCCCGGAACCAACCAGGGGTTGGGCGTTTTGTAGATGTGAGCATAGGCGGCACATTTATTTGTACATATTGTTAGCACGGGAGTTACTGGCGTTTTGGAGCGTTACGTTCTTCCCACACGCCAGGAAAAGAACCCCCCCAATATCGGCATAATACCGAGTCCTCCATTATGTTATGGCCTCGGAACTGGCATAGGCCTTGGATGAGGTCTGGCTGATTACGACCCTGTGATCGGTCGCTCAGACAGGCTGAAGCAAGCACGAACTTGCCGTCATGCACTGCAGTGATTGGCCTAATTTCATGTGGGTCTCGACTCTCCCAGTTGCAAGGGACAGGGACGTTGTAGCCCAGCTCGAGGTTCGTACTAAGTTCCTGTTTCGACTTCCTACAATCGCAGCACATGTTGACATCGATTTTATAGTCCATGCGCTGGCAGTGCTCGACCATCTTTGGGGAGTGGAAAACGCAAGGGGACACGTTGAATAGGATGACATATTCTACAGCGCAGGAGGAGATCTCCATATTATGAACGATTTCAGCGGTGAGGATGACCTGTGATATTTGCTAGAGGACCTGACCTCATACGCTGTCGTCAGACGCTTTACTCACTCGAATTCCCTATGCCGACGGTGCTGGCATTGACACGACAAAGGCCTGTTTGGAAGGCACGGGGACCGAGATCTTAGATGAAATCAAGGGTTGGGTCACCACCACCCACGCAAATGCTCTGCAGGTTCTCTGGCTTTCAGGTCCCGCTGGTACGGGCAAATCTGCAATCGCTCACAGCGTTTCTCGGTGGTGGATGGAAAAAATGGGGGCATCGGGTCTTGCTTCTGTTTCAACCGACAGGCTACCACACCGTCCACACGTCATGAAAGACTCTTCCCCACCATTGCGCTTGATCTAGCTGCTCGCATCCCATCTTTGAAAGATTCTTTGAACAAACTCACCACTAGCCAGCCAGCCATTGCTACCACTGCGGACGTCACCCAACAGTGGCGAAAGTTCCTGCAGGAGCCTCTTACCAATATCCCTGGGGGCATAGCTGAACCCGTGGTGATTGTCATTGATGCTCTTGATGAGAGCGGCGGGCCACTCTCGCGTAGCCATATCCTTTCGATTCTCGCTAGCGACGTTCCCAAACTACAGTCAAGCTTCCGCATTCCTTTCACTTCTCGACCTCTTCTCGATATTGGCGCAAGCGGTGTCAGACTTGAGTCCATGGACAAGCTATCCCAGCCGTCAACCAAACATGACACCCAGTTTTACAGCTCATGGCGACTACAAGGAGTTGAAGGCCTTGGCAATCAAGGCTTCACTCAGCTCGCATGGAAGTCAGAGGTTTATTCGAATGGGCGCGCCTCGCGTGCGAATGCATCAAATATGCACTGGGACTCCTTACAAAAAGAGAGCGTTTTGAAGAACTCACGCTGAAGAGGGCAAGGAGCTTCTCGATACCATGTACGCGCTCATTCTGCGAAGCATCTTGGGAGACCGCCCACAAGACTCTACAATCAATCAGCTCCGCTCTGTTTTACGGATTGTATTGTCTATCTACAATCAATCAGCTCCGCTCTGTTTTACGGATTGTATTGTCTACGCTAGAGCCGCTTCCGATGGATTCTTTGCACAGCGCTGCTCGAAGGACCGTGCTTGTTACGATGCGGGGGCCATCCTTCACCCGTTAGCATCTCTGCTCAGTGGTGTCTCGGATCAGTCCATGCCTATCCGCCCACTCCATTCCATTTTTCACGAGTTCCTCGCCACTCGTGACCGGAGCGGGCCTTTCCTTGTTGATGTGGAGGATGTCAACCGAGATCTAGCTCATGCATGCCTTCAGGTGATGCAGCACTTATGCTTTAACGTTTGCAAGCTGGAGAGCTCGTATCTACGTAATTCAGAGATTGCAGATCTGGGAGAAAGGATCAAGATTAGCATCAAGCCATGCTTGACATATTCATGTCAACCCTGGACTGCTTGAGGAAACTTAACCAAGACAAGGAGCAACGCGGTGGCGGTTTTGCAATTGGCGGCTGGGAACGACATCCAGGCCATTCCCTCATCCCTGAACACAACGGTCTGGTCAATACCCCTTGGTATCATCGGACTCGCCCGTCTTCACCCCTGGTATTACTCCATATCATCCAGCCCTAAACTCCACCCTCAATCAATTTGTAACCGCCGTCGTCCTCAAATATGAATCCACTCCCACTGCCCAGACTCCGCAATGGTTGATATACGGTGTGGGATCCAACTTCTTGCTGACCCTTAAACTTTCTTCAAACAACGATGCTATTAGCGAAAACGGCATAGAGCGCGTCGACACCCCTGCCTACTTACTAGAAGGATCCCGTGGCGCGTACAAGCCTGCAAGGACGGCGCTATCTGTTCACGCTCAGCGTTCAACTTTCCGTCTCCGTGCACTAATAATGAATTGCGTAGAATGAGTGGGGAACTTGGTTCCTATAACATAGTCGCTGGTAATATGGGAGATAGGAGCAACCTCGAACTGTGGTGGGGCGGAGGAAAATCGGTAAGCGTTATGCCCAGATCTCGTAGATTTTGCAGCTCATTGCCTTCTCAAGTCCTCCGATCTCATGCAAACCGACGTTAACCCTTAACTCTGACTCTCTGAGATGACGGATGGAAAAATAGAATACGACAATAGCGTATACAGAGAGCAAACTCCTGTAGATGTTGCCGATGAAAGCATGAAGACGGAAGTCACCATGCTTATGACGGAGCACGTTCCCGCCTCCCTCCACTTCTCCAGCATGAGCTATACATCCCTGGCACCCGCAACGTGGGGACAAGAATCGTTCCCGACATTAGACATGCCCCCGGCCCCGAAGAAGATAGTTCCAGGTCTCTCTTCCCCAACGGCGCCACCTGTCCAGTCAGCGTGGGGGAATCGTCCGTTCAAAAGCGCACCTGCACCTTCTTCTCCTCGTTGCTCTGCACTTGCTCCACCTGAAAACTCTACTGCGCATCAGGTTTGGGCGAGGAACAAATCCTCCACGACTCAGCCGGCAGCCTCGCCTTCTACTTCGGCAAACCCTCCTTCGGGTTCAGGAAAAACTTCCCCAGCCAAACCGAACATGCTCCGAAACCAAGTCCCGCTGCGCCCACCGACTCTTCGGCTTTATACATTCTACTACTTGTACGCAATTCTCCCAGTTTACTTCCTGCATCACTGAGTATTGAATCAAACGGATTTACTTCATTGCAGATATGAATAAAAGGAATTGAAAAGATATCTAACATAGAACTCGGACATGCCGTGCGTAGCGGCCCACAAACCAAGTCCAAACCCTGACCACACGTGAGGATTATTGTTGACATACCCGGGTCCCGAGCTTCCAGGGTTTGATGGTGATGTCAAGGATACATCCTTGTTCAAGTTCATTTTGAGTTCATTTTGGGAGAACAATACCACACCATCAATCGTGGGCCTGGCAGACGTAGCATCTGAAGAACTTCGTAAGCAAACCTTTGTACGCTGCCAAGGCAGAGGTCTCACTGCAGGTTAGAATTTTAAATTCCAATCCAGTATCAACCTCCATGTCACAACTAGCTGCTTTAAAGGATACGCTGGATATTATCTAGTTCAGTGTCCAAGACAAAACCCCACACCGCGTCCGCGCATACAGTCGTTTTTGAACACGGCTCGACTGAACAGGGGAGGGCCTTAGTTGGGCAGGGGCATCATGTATTGGGATAATTGAGAATAGACAAGGCTTCCCAGTAGAAGTGGGAGTTACATGCGCTCAGACTCCATGGTGCCAGGGCGACATGTCTCGTGTTGCACTTTTGAGGTAACACCTTGCGAATATTAAATGTTGCCGCTGCAGGGACTTACACACCTTAGTTAATATTTATTATTATAGAGCTGTCGTGGTGCCATTCTAACAAGACAAGAGGATTTATATTCCATTGCACTCTGTTTCAGCCGTTAAGCTGAAGCATTCATGAGCATGAACATACTAGTAGTAGGTATGGATCGACAGGAATTTCAACACTGCAGGTGCAATGCGCCCTCGCGGCGTCATCACATCAGCCCTAACACGGGCCATCGTGCTACTCTTCCAATTCATTCGGTCTTCCACTGGCACAGGCCACGCCCTGTCAGACTCCAGAGGCGCCGAGTAGACCAATCATTTCGTCCGCCTACCTTGAAGTACACCCATGATTATATCGATGAGAGTTGACGTTCTACAGGACGGTCGGGATGGATAGCGGCCACGCTTACGTTCTCAGGTGGTTTCTCAATGTGGTGATGCGAGTAGGTGGTATATCAACCTGTACGGGCTTCAAACCCGGCTCGTCATTCTTCTTTACTTGGATGCCAAGGCAAGAGGAGCAGCTCCAATGATGCGAGTATCCGTACCCGTACCGTATCGTCTGAGCTGAAGGGTAGAGAGCTATACGGACGGTATACGGTCTACCGTATCCGTCAACTGACCGTACATTAGACGGCCGTTGCCGTATTACGGACGGTGCGCAGCCCTACACAAAAATGTGAACCACATGCAGTGCATCAGGCTCGGGCTCGGTCACTTGACTCACATTGAACTTCGCTTCCTAAAGCAAGCTCCTGCTTGATAATGCAGTCAAACAACTTTATGAGCTAATGTACATAAACATCATAGAGTGTCAGTGTAAATCAAATCAAGTCAGTGATGCTAGCTTCTTTACTTTGGTATACATATCCACCGCCTTTTCCCAACGAGACTTCCTCAAAGCTTCACGAGTCATTTCCAAATCTTCATTGTCCTCAGCCTTGTCCCCCAATTCCTTGTCTGTCATGCAGCCATTCTCAACCCAACGAAAGAGCCCCCCTGCTGCATATTGAATGATGGAATACCTTGTCTCTCCTGGCTGGATGGAGGTATTCGAGTGGAGGAATAGGGCAGAGGGAAGCAGGATGGTGGAGCCTGCTGGGAATTGAATCACCGTTTTGAAGTCCCAGAGGACTAAGTGGCCACCCAAATGATGATCGTATTCACCAAGGGCAGTAACCGAGCACCATGATTGTGCCAGGTTTCCTACATCCTTGTGTGGAAACGATACTGTGTGTGGACCAAGGTTGAAGGATCGGCAGGGGTAAACGCCAACCTTGGAATCATATGGTCGTCGAAGACTTCCATCAGTGGCACGTATGGTTTCCACTGTTTCTGCAATGTAATCATGGCATCCTTTGCAACAGGCCTCATATACAGCTGGCAGAATGGGAACCATGGCTGTTAGTCGAAACTGCAAGGCAGAGACTCTGGAGGGACTTACAGGAAGCGAACTTACATAAACGTTGGATTGATTTTGTATTCATCACATCCTCCAACAGATCCTCCTTCTTTTGATCTGACCCATGGGACAGGTGCTTTGGCTTCTGTGAAAAGATTAGCGGTCCCTATGCCTAACAAGGGAGCTAGCTCACCTTTTGCCCTCCCCCAAATGAGAGGCCATGTGCGATGGTGGGAAAAGTACCTCGTCGGTTATTGGTTTCTTTTTGGTCATACTCCAATTGGGAGCGAAGCAAACTAAGCCTTGAGTAAGCATCCTTGGTAAGCTCATCCCATTTTGGGTCCCTTGGCCTTCCTGCCAATACCATGCACACCCTATCTTCGTTGTCTAGGACATAATGCAGGGTGCTAAATCCAATCATTTCAGCTTGGCAAAAAGGATAAATTAAGCTTCATACCTGCCATTCCAGGGAACATAGGACATTGCCTGACCACCATTTGGATCTAGAAGCTCTCTCAGAGTGTACTGACGTGGCTCAGTGTCAGAGGGACCAGAGGGTTTCTTCCCTAACCATCCTGAGGTGGTGGCATTCTTCTTCATGTCTGCTTTCATGCTAAATGGCAGCTTAGTTGGGTTTTGAGCGGCCTCAGAACATCTCTTCTTTGTAACTGCTTTTATGCCACCCTCTTTGGCCCCCCTTTCTATCTTTCTTCGAAGGCACCTCCTCTTGCTCTTTTTTTGTTTTCTAGACAATGGTGGGTCAGGTGCAGCAGCACATGAGCCCTCCTTCTTATCCTCCTTAATCTTATCTTCCTTATCCTCCTCCATTCCTACCTCCTCACCATCACTTCTCCCATCATACCTTGATAACCTCCTCTTCCTCGTTTGA
>KN818512.1:3463-17195 GCA_000827485.1 Amanita muscaria Koide BX008
CGTGCGCTCGACTGGAACTTGGCGCTTTGATGCCCTGGTTGAGTCTTGAGGAGTCTGCTCAGCGATTTGATCCAACGTAGACTGTGAATGAATACCGATAATTTGCTCTGAAGATTAGACAAAGGACGCACCTTCGGAAGATTAACTGATTGATCCTCCGTCTCCACGACTACTTCCTCAGACGCTCTATCAACTGATCCCATCCGTCGATCGGGAAGTTTGAGGGATTCGCGTAGATCACTCTATCATCATGTGAGGCACGTAATCCGAAGGAGAGGAGTTTGATCAACCTTGATTTCTACGGATCTGTTATCGCCAACGTTGGGATTTGCAGCAGTGCCTAAAACCGGGAGATATTCCTGAACGGTATCTCAGCGATGTACGGATTGATAAGGCAAAGTAATCATACCTGACTCTTTCCTCTCTCAGAGGGGCCCCTGGAAGCCGCACGGCTGTGTGATGATTGAATCTGCACCGAGGGACAGGCGACTGAATAGCAGGGTTAAGGTGGTCAGGGGAATAACTCACGGAGAAGAGATCTTGCAACGTTTCCATTGCTTTGTGGCGATATGAGCCTTCACGAGGTAAATGTGGTGGCTGGTGAATATGGGTGATTAGCACCCTGGCATTGGATGAACTCAAGGAGACCTACCGTTTCTTCAACTGTTATACTAGGCGGCGCAATGCCAGTCTTTTGACCGGTATGGGCCTTGGATTTGTTGGATTTGCCTTTGAAAACGCTGGACATTGGTTGTGTGAGAGCAAAGTAGCTGATAACAAGCGACGTGCGGCACAGCACTGCAATTAGGCAACACTTGTCCGTCTATTTTTAGAAAAACCACATTTCGTATTCAATTATGCATCGCATCCTTCAGTTGACGTTGGTGTCCACCCGGGCCACGAGAATTGGCTCCAAGCAACGAACTTGAAGGACCGCAATCAGACGGGCAAGTACCCAGTCGACCCTCGGGAGATAGTGCGTTTAGAGATTTTGCCGCAACTCCGAATCTGGTGGTAGATTTTGTACCTTACCACAGCAGATACCCAACAACTGCCTGCCCTTCTCTCATCTATGCTTGAAGCACTCGCTCAACTTATCGGCCAGATCCTCCTCCGTCTCTCCTTTCGCTCCTTCCAACCCTCTTGCCGCCAGATTCTCACACGTACGAAGGATGCTGCCGTGAACGCGCTGAACAGCGCTTTGTGTGACTGTATTCAACCTCGCACCAATGAGGAGGATCGTGTGGGACATTTATTAAGGCTGTTCGTTAGAGGCTTGGCGACGTGAGTGTTTCAGTTTATACGTTTCTCCTTCAGCAACCTCAGCTCATCGTCATCGCGTGACCTATAGGCATGGGCCAGCATTACGCGCTTTGCATTATTTGGAAGAAAGTTTGAAACTCGGGACGTTGGTGTCAGATTCTACAAGTGAGTTGCTCATTCTCCGGTTAAAAAGGGACTTTATATCCCGACTCATAATGTTGATATGCATTACTAGATGATAGACGCGCGATTGTGCAGCTCTTTAACGAACATCAACCATCTGTGATATACATCCCATCACTAGCTGGCTGGTGTGCAGCCATTGAAGAAGGATCACGGTCCACTGCTCGCACTGTTATCGCCAACAGATCCCATTCTCCTACAGCCCTACTTGCCGTTGTGGCGAGTTTTCAACATTGTCACGGGACGTCAAGGCGTGGTTGGGGCCAAAAAAGATCAACCGGATGGCGGACAAGTGTGCGCAGTTTCCCCAAACAAGTACGCAGAAGGAATGCGGAGGAAAAAGCGCGTGTTGAGATGTCTGTCGCTCCGAACGCCTTTGGAACCGAGATGGTTTACGCTGCTGAGCTTGCGCTGCAAGCGGAGAATGATCAAAGGATAATTGCGTTGTTGAAGATAGGCTTGGTTCTATGCCAACTGAGCTGAACAGAAAATACAAACAGTACTGTAAGCGAGCGCTAGTGAGTGTCATTCTCTTTCTCCTTCAAGGATCGATGGAGAGCGAATGGGTCTGATACGGTTTGCAGCCAGAGTACAACTTTCTACGCTCCTCCCCCGGTCGTCATCCTGTTCTTGGGTGTAAACGGGAATCCTCAACCCCTTGTTGATGCGAACCCAAATGGCAACATCTTCAGCGTTGTGGATGAAGCAGAGGTCGCTGAGACTACACGGTCGACGGAGGACAAATTGTTGGGGAGACCACGGAAGAAGGTCTGCAACAGCAACAGCAGCAATTACTCCAATTACAGCAACAGAAAACCGTGCTGCTGGAGCAGCCAAGGCTTGTACGATATGAACCTGGAGAGGATGCATGACGAGCTTTATCGTGGTTGTTGTCTCACTCCTCAAGATATGGCCAATATTCAGAGGCACGGGCTCACGAAGACCTTGACCGGCTGCATAAAGCGCAGACGATGTATACCTTCGCGGAGTTTAGCATCCTCGAATTCGACCTGGCCCTCCGGATGGAGTGTCAACGCATGACTGTGCGGGAGCGAAAACGTCGAGAAGATCAGAGAGAAGCTGAAAGAGAAGGAAGATGCGGCGCAACTGCTGTTGCTGCAGCAACACGGGAACGGGAATGGTATGATGACGAGACGCAATGCAAAGGAAAACGGGTTGGAGCTTGATCACGGACCCTGTCAAGCTGGAAAGAAGGCAGCGTAGTGAGGCTGGCGGTGACGCTTCCACTGGCTCGCATGCCGGACGTTGATGCACTTGATATTATTGGTTCTTCTCCTGTTCCGTCGCCTGGACCACAGCTTCAACACCATCTACACTAGCACCAGCACCAACCCCATTCGCAAGCGTCGAGAGACGAACAAGTCCTCTTCCTCGTGCTCCGCTTCCGCCAGATGCAGGGTCATCGAGTGGCATCCTCGTTGAGTGGAGGGGGTACCAATCCAACTCCGTGGAAGCAAACCGGCGGGTTTGATCCGTTCTTGCCCAATCGCGTGTCACCTTCAGAACCAATCTTCCACCACCAGCGATCGCCAACACCGTACCTGGACATACATGGCCAACGCGGCAGCAGCATATCACTATAGCCAATTCAGAATGCGGATCCTTCCGATTCATTCTTCACACCCCCGGCTGCACTATCTAGCCACCTCCAGGCGTCGTCCCTAGCTCCACCTATGTACGTGGACACGCATATGCACTCCCGGCGGCTGGATATGGGGCATGGAAGCAAATCCGAGCCGGTCTTGCAGAAACGCCGACTTTTCGAAAGGTGGTGGTGGTGGAGAACAAGCACATCATCTAGAGCTCCCGCAGGAGGCTCTGGTCGTTGTTGAATGGACGCCGATGCCGTTATCAGACTTCCACGTCGACCAAGGCTTACTGGCTGGACTCCAACACCGATTGGTGCAAGATACTGTGCCGATGACAGTCGAGCTGGAACAGCTCCGAGCTACGTGTCTCCGCTGCATGTGGCGGCACCGGGAAGAGTGGAATAAAGATGTGCTGCTGAGAGAGAGCTGTTGCAACTTGTGGAGGTGCTTGAGGCGCCCGTGGATGATGAAGAATGGTTCCCGCTTGTGTTCAACTTGTTTTTCATTCTTAAAATGGTCTTTCATCGTTGGAGACTTGCTTGATCAAAACATAGTACCCGGTGATACCTTATAATTTAGTAGTTGCCGAATGACATATTTCCCGCATCCAGTCCCGTACTCATGCAGTGCCCGTCAGAATGGTTGATGCGTTGACGGTTCAGTGAAATTAATGTTTAGTCATCGGCCACGTCGTCCATTCCATCCAAATTTCATGGGCCGAAATCCACTTAAAGACCGAAGTCAAGTAAGCATATTTGGATAGAGACGCTTGGAGCCGGCCCGGTGGACGTTGACGTTGTTTTCTGCGGATATGGTGGGAAAACTTGGTGCGGTTCCGAGATACACAAGCGCTCGTTATCAATTACTCTGCTCTCACACAACTAATGTTCAGCGTTTTCAAAGGCAAATCCAAGAAATGCAAGGCCGATCCTGGTCAAAAGAGCGGCATTGAGCCACCCGCTATTCGAGTTGAAGAACCCGTATGTATTCCTCCTTGAGTTCATCAAGGTGCTAATTACCCATATCCACCAGCCACCAAACTTACCTCCTGAGGGTTCATTTTGGCACAAAGCAAAGGAAACGTTGCAAAAGCTTTTCTCTGTGAGTTATCTTGACCACATTCAACCTGCTATTCAGGCGCCTGATCCTCCGTTGCAGATTCGACCATCGCACAGCCGTGCGGCTTCCAGGGGCCCCTCTAAGAGAGGAAAGAGTCAGGTATACTCTTTGCCTCATCAATCCGCAAATCGCTGAGATACCGTTCAGGAATATCCCCCGGTTTTACACACTACTGCAAATCCCAAAAGCGGCGATAAGAACCGATCTGTAGAAAGCAAGGTTGATCGAACTCCTCTTCTTCGGATTACGTGCCTCACATGATGACAGAATGATCTAGTCGAATCCTCCAAACCTCCCGATCGAGGAATGGGATCTGTTGATAGAGCGTCTAAGGAAGTAGTCGTGGAGACGAAGGATCAATCAATTAATCATCCGAAGGTGCGTCCCTTGTCGAATATTCCGAGCAAATCGTCCGTATTCATTCGTGTTCTACGTTGGATGAAATCGCTGAGCAGACTCTCAAAGACTCAAGCAAGGCATCAAAGCGCCAAATTCAAGTCAAGCGCAAGATAGGCGGAGGTGTGTTCCGCAAGGACAAAGGCAAAGGTCCAGATAATCAAGTTAAAGGACTCGGAAGACTTGGTGAGTATCCCTCAACGATCTTTGATCTGATATACCGATCAAATTTTATAGCAGCGATGCCTGGACATTCTCGTCAGGATTATGACAATTCTGGGACTCCCGAAGTTGAGGATCGTGAGATACCTCAGCATCAATTGCCTGATATCGGGGATCCTTCTGAGCAAGGAATTACTCACGCTTCCCAATTGTACGGCGCTCATGATTTCACTATTGGCGGCCACTCCCGTTTTGAAAATATCGGAGTTAAGATCAAGCATGAATATAATTATGTCAATCAGGGCGGAACCTATGGTGCGCCCCTCACTGCATCCCTTAATTGAGTCATTAAGTACATTCCCAGACATTACCATCTTGAAAGAATTCGTGTCGTTCAGAGCCCTTTACAACTCCTCTGCCCAAGATCCTACACGCCGGGTTCACCCTGGAACGCGTCAACGCGTTTTAAAACGCATCCTGGATTGGATTGATACACCCAGTGCAAAGGAACGCATTTTTTGGTTGCATGGTCCCGCTGGTGTCGGCAAGTCGGCAATAGCACAGA
This sequence comes from Amanita muscaria Koide BX008, assembly GCA_000827485.1. NCBI lineage: Eukaryota > Fungi > Basidiomycota > Agaricomycetes > Agaricales > Amanitaceae > Amanita > Amanita muscaria. The sequence continues at coordinate 8,762 of KN818512.1, forward strand.
CCATCGCCCGCTCACGCGCCAAAGGAAATTTGGCTGCCTCCTTTTTCTTCTATAGATCTGATCCCGGTCGCAACGACGGCAATCGTCTCTTCACGACATTGGCGTGGCAATTTGCCCATTCAATCCCTGCTACTAAAAACGCGCTTATCCATTCTCTCAATGAATGTCCTGACAGCCCTATGACAGACGTCGAGACCCAGTTTGAAGAGCTTATCGTTAAGCCCTTCCTGGCACTGAAGATGTCAGGAGTCCAGCTGTCGGCCCCGGTTGTCATTATTGATGGAGTCGATGAATGCTCTGATGACAATCTCCAACGGAGATTTCTCAAAATCATCGGGAATGCAGTCAAGGACGATCGCATTCCACTGCGATTCCTTATCTGCAGTAGACCGGAGGCACATATACAAGACACGATGGATACCTTTCGATCCCTTACCCTCCCACTTGACCTTGCCAAGCTCGATGACGCAAATCAAGACATAGAAAGATACCTCAAGGCTGAGTTCTCTCGTATTGCGACTGAGCAAGACCTTGACCCAGCATGGCCAGGCAAGGAAATAATTCACGAATTTGTATACAAGGCATCCGGACAGTTCATATACGCGTCCACGGTTATCAAATGTGTCGGCGATGAATACAGCAGTGCCCAAACTCAGCTTGATATCATTCGTGGACTGAAGCCAGCTTCGAGCATATCTCCATTTGCAGACTTGGATGAATTGTACAAGGAAATACTGAGACGGCAACGGGACCCGGGTTTCTTGAACGATTTCCTTTCCTTGTTCATTGGCCGTAATGGGATAGAACTCGACGTTAGCCTCTCCCCTCTCCGCGAAGATGACGCTATGCTTTTGAATGTTTCTGAGAAGGAGTTGCATAGGAAATTGCGCGGGATGCGTTCTCTACTCAAATTCGAGCCTTATATCGACGTTTATCATCGATCGTTTCTCGATTTTTTGCACGACTCGTCTCGCTCTGGTCAATACCATATCAGCAAACAAGCAGGAACAAGGCGATACTTGGACTTTATTGCAGGCTCCATTGTTCGATATGCATCGACTGTAATCGAACGACATGACGAGTGCGTATCTTCTGTCGAAATATATTTACCACTCCTAATGCTTCCGTTCAGTCACAAAACCCATTTTAGTCCTCACTTTCGTAAAGTTCCAATCTTTTATCCCTCAAAGATTGTTCTGCCGGTAGAGGAGTGGCAGCAAGCATTGCAGCCTTTGGTAGATCTTCAGAACAAACTCCTCACCTTACCGAACTTCCGTTGGACCTGGGAGTTCATACCCTGTAACAAGTGCACTGGCTTTGGCATTATGCGCGATCTTCTGTTACACCTCGCGTTCCTTCTCGGAGCTTCCGACTGCGCCCTCAATTCTTATTTAAACGCAGATGGATCTGAAGAAATGAATAGAAGCGTAATGCCTTTGATCCCCACCGCAACTGATACGAACGCACTCGAAAAGGACTTGAATGCTTGTCTCTCTTCACTACTCCCTCGTCTTCGGAGGAGAAAGGTATGTGATACAGATGTCAAATAGTCGACAGCACGGCTGAACAAGCCTCTAGTTAGGTATATCGCTTAGCACAGATACGATCCAGCTTGTGTGTTCTCTCCTGCGTTTCGATCACGCCGAGATCGCCATGAGACTGCGGTCTATCTCAGATGCCCAAAATGTGGTGGATGTTATCGATGAGGTAGGTCACTAGACCTTAAACTGAATTCTAGCGCCTGAGCAATCATCTTTGAATTAGTTAATCAATACCAAGAACTTTTGCAGCGACTACGGCGCAGAAATTTCATGCAAGGCAGTCCATCTGGCGTTGGATATTTATGCAAGGGTACCAGTTCTTCCACGATCCCTCTTCTCGAAGGGGATCGTTGGTCCAAACGATGTTGTTTGGCCCACTTTCCGTAGTACGATCTCCGAAACAGAGGTGAGCATATGGTGTTCTGTAGGTTGCGCGACTGCTTCATGTTCGAAGTTATTGTTCCAAACTGCATTTATGTCCAAAATTCTAGACCCCAGTTACATTGTGCGGGTATCACGGGTTTATGAAGAATATGACCGACTTTTTTCCGTGGTTGGAAAGGTGAATGAGAAAACGGAGCCGTTAGGTCAATGGCGGAAAACGTCAAAGCCGAATGCTGTTACCAGAATACGAGTTGTAAGTCTAGCAAAATCCTACTTGATGTTACGTACTTACTTTCTGCAGATGCTTGAAGTGGCAAAGGCCGTTCGATATTTTCACTCGATGGGTATTGTACTTCATCATTACGTAGACTCGGTATGTATTTGACATTTTTGAGCGATATGTACCGTTGATGGTGTCTTGACCAGGATGACATATTTTTGGACTCGGAGTTCCATACTAGATTTCGGTTCCTCGGTTTAACTGCACATTACCTCAACGTGACTCCACCCATGTTCCTTACCCTGCAATACTCTTATGAATCCAATATTTTTTGGTTTGGTTGTCTGCTTTACGAGGTATGCACATCGGATATTCTCGCCTTCTGCATTGTGAAGAAGCGTTTTAGATGTGCTTCGATGTTAAAATAAGCTCTGATGATAGACTTGACAAGATCAAGGCTACTGTCGCAAAGCGTCCTTCAAAGCCCGAAATCCGCGATAATGTGTGGCAGCTCATTCAGCGATGTTGCGCAGAAGAGCCGAAGAGCCGACCGACTATGGACGAAGTTGTACAGGAAATGGAGGCTTGGGAGTCGAAGGCAAGGGAATCAAATTCAAATCGTAGAATGGATGGAGCACAGAGGGGCGGATATGACAGAGGAAGAAGGGGAGCGGGGGAGAGGCCAAGGGGAAGGGGGAGAGGAAGAGGAAGGAGAGGATAGGCAGGGAACAGGAGCGAAGGAACGGCGAGGAACGTGAGAGGAGAACAGGAAAGTGGAAAAAGTTGAGGCCGACTTTGAGAAAAGGAGATGGTTTGGCGCATTTCCGTGGGTTCTTATCTTTGGTGTTTTACTTTCGTGGCACAGTATCATTTTCGCCATTGTCCCGGCCTCACCATGATTCGAACTCGAGTTGGAACAGACGCGGTCGTCAAGGGTTGTACAGATAAAATACACGTGTAATCTAACTGTCATTTCGTTCACTGTCGGAATATTAAATACCCGCTAGTTGGCGGGATGTACCCATTTCCGCTGACATGGCTGAATTGTTAGTCATACGTAATAACCTTTCCAGGTATTGAATCGCGATTGTAAACCCAAGCAACACCGGAAATTTTGAAGAAACGTACGTGTAATATTGTCGGGGTCATCAAATGTGAGATATCTATAAAAATCAACTCGAAAATCGATGACCATCAACCTTGAAAAGTTGAACGTACTTAGTCACACAAGTACTTCAATACTTCGGCAACCCAGAAACTCTAGGTCTCGTTGATTATCCGCTTGCATTACAAACTCCCAACGTCTCTGCGTGCACAGTAGTCATCCAGGAGTGTTCAGGACTTGTTCTTTCTGTATACATGAGGCTTCACGTTATCCGACAAAATCAAAGCCTTCCACAACACGAAATCGGATTACCCTAAATCACCAGGGATCGTATTAGGCTCCATACCACGTTTGACAACAACAATTAATCGCGACTCACCACGTCTCTCTGCATCACGCAAAAACTCCCTCCATGCCCTCTGTGGCTAGGGCCACGGCAGTCAAGTTGTTGTGGCGGTGGTTCGGCCACAGAGCTTTTCACTGCTTGAGAGCCTCGCGTTTGGCCCGTTCGATGACCCAGGATATAGTCAAGTCACTTGAGTGGAATAGCGGTGGAGTGAGGTCCACCGCGGCTTTGGCGAGAGCGTCGGCTGCCTCATTACCTTTCAAAGCCGCGATGGCCTTGAGGTCTGGGAAGTCCGCAAGAACGGCGTCGAGGCTGATTGACTTGGGTGGTCTGCCAGATCGTCAATTACTTTGAGAGCAGACTGAGAGTTGTCAGAGAAGAAAACTAATGACTTAACTGAGGGGAGCCTTTCCTTGCACCCACAAGTGCAAACATTTCCGCATCAAAGACACCTGTCCGACGTCCCAGTCCTAACTGAGAGTGGTGGATGGGCCTGCCGTTGAGATGTAAGATGTAAAAGCTTGGGGTCGGTGTTAGCGTGGCGGATTCTGTAACTTGTTTAGGTATTCGTTAACCGTTCTTTGCTTCGGCGGAGGAGTTGGAGTGAGGACTCGGCAAAGCGATCACTGCCCCACGTTGGTCACAAATAACTTGATGTGTGGGAAGATACATCAGGAAAACCCAGCAGCATAAAGCGCAGGCTATGTATACCTTTGCGGAGTTTAGCATCCTCGAGTTCGACCTGGCCCTCCGGATGGAGTGGCAAAGCATCTCTGTGCGTGAGCGAAATTGGATTTTCCTTTAGAAGCGCTGGACATTGGTTGTATGAGAGTGGAGAACAACTGAACCGTCTTGCAACTCAATTGGACAAAGTTTTCCCACCTTCCGTCCAACCAATGTTTCCGTTGAATCCGTTCTACTAGCTGTTGACTTCGGCCGGTGCATTGTTGCCCCTTCTCCTCCACCGTAGGGCTGCCAACCGTACCGTAGTATACGGCTACGGCCGTACCCAATACGGTACATTTACGGCTACCCTCCGTACCGTCACCCGTACCGTATGCCTATACTTTAGTAACTCAGACGGTACGGTACGGGGTACAAGACGGCCGTAAAACGGTAGTACGGTTCAATACGGCAATCGGTATACTATAAATCATTACCTACAACATCATCAATTGCACGGCATGTCATCATCCTGTAGAACGGCAGTTGCGAAGCTACTAATATTGACACCTTTGCATCGTCTTCAAGTTTGGTGTGTCCAGCCTCTGACTCGGAGTAGTTGCGGAAACCAGTGTGAGGGGAGCTTCTCCGGCCGATCCAGTAAACCTGATTGCATAGAGTCCACCGTGACCGCCTGTTCCTGTCCTTCCGTCTCATTTCCTTCAACTACTTCAATCCCAGGTCTCCGCTCCGGTATCGTTACCAACTGCGATTGTTGCTCCGCTCTTCCTCTGTGGTCTCTGCCGAATGATGCTTCCCGTTCTATCAAATCCTTTTTGCATTTCTCACCGCGTCTGCTTTGTCCCCGCCTTGAACACTTTGGCAACGATAGTCGGAGTCAAAGTCCCGAATAAGTTTTTGCCGTTGTTGTTACTGTTTCGAAAGCAAGAGAAAGATATCGGAATCCAGTTGGACCGTTCAATGACGTTTGCCAGACGATAGCATCGTTTCTGATCTACCGCCACTGCCACCACACCCTTCTGGGCCTTCTCGCCTTCCAACGTCGCCAAGTCCGCCAACCCTCATCAAATTTCTCCCCTACCAGCAGTGGGACCGCTTCCGCCGTAGATGAAATTGGACGGCCTTGACTGTGCACAGGATGGAGATAGATCAAAAGGCAAGACGCATCGCCGTCGCACATGATGATGCAATCTTTGCGAAACGGAAGGATTCCGAAGGAAGAGGGACATGCTCAAATCCTCTATCCATGCTCATAGGAACAACTGTGCGTCTGCCACGGTTAGCGAGGAATGAGTATGTCGCGTATTCGATGTGAGGTGTTATGCCGCAGTGGGGAGTAATGTACGTTGTTTGTCATTCAGTCGGGTTGCTACATTCCTCTTCCGTTCTAGCCATTATGTTACGTGGACCTCGCCAAAACACAGAGTTGAGATGAATCTCAGGCGCGTTATGATAATGCAATGCAACAGCAGTGCATACACATTACATACCAGTCAACTACAAGTTAATATGAAAGGTCTGTGTGAGTCGCCCTCGTCTTTACACCTACACTCAAATAAGTTTTTTCGTTCCTTGCTTCACAGTGGAGACACGGCGTCGTTACATACCTCAGCAGGAAATCCACTCCCTAACCAATGGTCAAATGCTGTTGTAATGTAATGTACAAATGTATAACGGACCCTATCCGGTGCTATACCATGCACTGCAATGAATATTGCTTAGTCAAAGCTGCACAATGTCCGTTCTCTTCCAAGGAAACGCATGATATGTCGACAATAGGTGATTCCTCCACGTCGCCGAATGAAATGTCCCTCAGTCTCACCTTCATCACTGTCAATGCATGCCAAACCGTTGTCATGAACTTAAGGCTTGAGAAGAATAATTGGCCGCATTTTCTCGTCGTGGAATAAAGGATGTGACTCTAGTGTAGTCCAGGATTCCGGGGAGTTGGTTAACCGGCCCTATAATCTCGAGATCAGCATATACACGGTGTAAAGGGAAACTTAGCCGACGCATATCGGCCCTCGGTGGGGATCTAAACCGTCGTCCGATACAACAATTCGCAGCATCTAAAGAGTAGAAGCAAACGCAGGCAACTTCCACTTGACACAAAATCGGGGATCATGTTATGAGAACAGGAAGTTCATCCACTATACGACGACTAGCAGAGATTTGGATTCAAAGTGCAGAAACAAATGGAGGATTTAAGGGTTCAAGCTAGATTATATCCCGGGCCAAGCCTCCATTTCCCGGATAAGGTCGTCCACAGTCGGTCGGCTCCTTGGCTCTTTGGCGCAACATCGCTGAATGAGCTGCCACTCATCATCGCGGATTTCTGGCTTCGAAGGACGCTTTGCGACAGCATTACTGTTGCTTTTAAGTCTCTCACGATAGTCTATTTCAAGATTGAAACACATCTAAAAGGATTCTTCACAATGGAGAAGGCGAGAATATCCGATGCGATCATACCTCGTAGAACAGACAACCAAACAAGAAAATGTTAGCTTCACGAGAGAGAGAATCACGTTGAAGGAAAAAGTTGGATGTCACGTTGACGTAATGTTCTGTGAAACCGAGAAACCGAAATCTAGCATGGAACTCCGAGTCCAAAAGTATGTCATCCTGGTCAACACACCATCAATGGTACATGTCGCTCAACGATGTCAAATACATACCGAGTCTACATAATCATGAAGTACAATACCCATCGAGTGAAAATATCGAACGGCCTTTGCCACTTCGAGCATCTGCGGAAACTCAAGTAAGTAGGTAACATGAAGTCGGATTTTGTCAGACTTACAACTCGTATTCTAGTAACAGAACTCGGGTTTGACCTTTTCCGCCATTGACTTAACGACTCCATGTTCTCATTCACCTTGTCAACCACGGAAAAAAGTCGGTTATCTTCTTCATAAACCCATGATACCCGCACAATGTAACCGGGGTCTAGAATTTTGGACATAAATGCAGATTGGAACAATAACTTTCGGAGTTGAAGCAGTCGCGCAACCTACAAAACAAGCATATGCTCACCTCCGTTTCGTCGGCCAAATAACGCCAAACGACATGGTGTGGACCAACAGTCCCCCTCGAGAAGAGGGACCGTGGAAGAACTGGTACTCTTGTATAAATTTTCAACGCCACGTGGACTGCCTTGCATGAAATGTCTGGGCAGTAGTCGGTGCAAAAGTTCTTGTTGTTGATTAACTAATTCAACGATGTATGCTCAGGTGCTCAAATTCTGGCGAAGGTGTAGTGACCCACCTCGTCGATAAGATCCACCAAATCTTGAGCATCCAAGATAGACCGCAATCCCATCGCGATCTCAGCGTGATTGAAACGCAGCAGAGAACACACAAGCTGGATCGTATCCGTGCCAAAAGAGATACCTAACTAGAGGCCTGTTCAGTGCTGTCGACTATTCGACATCTGTATCACATACCTTTCTCTTTCGAAGTCGAGGGAGTAGTGAAGAAAGACAGGCATTTAAGTCCTTTTCGAGCGCGTTCGTATCCGTCTTGGTCAGGATCGAAGGCATTGCACTACTATGCATTTCTTCCGATTCGTCTGCGTGAGACTCTGCCATTAAAGTAGAGTCGAGGACGCGGTCAGAGGCTCCGAGACGGAACGCGAGGTGTAACAGAAGGTCGCGCATGGTGTGAAAGCCAGTGCACTCGTTACAGGGGAATAAGTCCCAGGTAGAACAGAAGTTCGGTAATGCGAGGAGTTTATCCTGAAGATCTACCAAAGGCTGCAATGCTTGCTGCCACTCCTCTACCGGGAGAACAATCTCTCCGGGATAATAGAGTGTAAGATAATAAAACCGAGGACGAAAATGGGTTTTGTGACTGGAGGGAACGATAAGGAGTTAAGATCTATTGTGACAGAAGATACGCACTCATCATGTCGTTCGATTACGGTCGATGCATATCGAACAAGCGAGCCTACAATAAGGTCTAAGTATCGCCTTGTTCCTGCTTGTTTGCTAATATAGTATTGCCCAGAGCGAGACGAGTCTTGCAAAAAATCGAGAAACGATCGATGATGAACATCGATATAAGGCTCAAATTTGAGTAGAGAATGCATTCCGCGCAATTTCCTGTGCAGCTCCTTCTCAGAAACATTCATAAGCATAGCGTCATCGTCGTAGAGAT
>KN818513.1:3737-19772 GCA_000827485.1 Amanita muscaria Koide BX008
TCTTTTGTACTTCCACCTTTTGATTGCGTGCAGTCCCATTAGGATTGCAGCGCATTCTGCCTCGTGCACTGTGTGTTCTTTGTCCGGGCCCAGGTGTTTCTATACTGTTTTTGTCCTGTTTCCCTCTTTGTATACCACCGCTGCCGCTCCTACTTTTCCGTTTATTGCTGATCCATCCGTGAAGATCTTGATGTCTGCCATGTCGATGTCCTCTGTTTGGATCGCTTCTTCCTTCATGCTAGCGATTAGTACGTTGGCCTGTCTGCGGTATCTGTTAGCGTTTCGGATTGATGGGATTACCTCGAGGCGTTTGGGGTTCAGGTTGTATGTGAACATCAGCTCGTGCATCGGTGATGGGTGTGATTTTACGTATCCTCTCGCCGTTGACTTCATGACCATTTTTCTCAATGGGTGGGTTTCCGATATCGTCGCCATTCTTAGAGCTGCTTGGTGGCGTATCTTGTCTGTGAGCAGGTGAAACGGTAGTAGGTTGGCTAGTGCGTCTAGAGTTTCTGTCGAAGTTGTTTTCATGGCTCCCGTTATCATGATTGCCGCTTTTCTCTGTATTGATGCCATGCTCTTGATTAGTGTCGTGCTGTAGGTAGGTTGTGTTGATGGTGCAGCTGTCTTGTTGCGTCTGTATGGTGTGAGAAAGAGGTCAGCTCCGTACATCATCCTCAGGACCGCGACTGCTAGGTATAGTTTTCTCATGTAGGGGGCTCTGATTCCCTTCGTCATTTTCGCTAGCCGTCTGAATTGCAGGAGCCATTTTTGTCCTTTCGCTAGTGATGCCGCTTGTTGTTCTTTCCATTCAGCTTTTCATCTATGACGATTCCAAGGTATTTCGCCGTGGTTGTTGGTTTGACGTAGTATCCATTTATGTTGATTGGCTGGCCTTTTCCGGTGATGCCTTTTGTTGCTCCCGGTCTTATGAAGTCTATCAGTTGGAATTTCTTGACTCCGAAGGCGCTGTTGTGGTCCTTCGCCCATCCCAGGATGCCTCCGTCTCTTCTTAGCATGTCTTCCAGCTTCGTGTGCGTTTCTACGAAGTCTGCACCTATTGCGACTGCAGCCGTGTCATCTATGTATAGTAGTATTACTTCACCTATTATTATGATGGCGATGCCGATCAGTCCCAGGTTGTATAGCATAAAGAGTAGTGGCGACAGTGGGTCTCCTTGATCCAGGCCGTTGTTTACTTCGAATTCTTCTGAGCTGTAGTCGTCGAAGCGCATTTCGGTTTTTCGGTTCTCGTAGCGTCGCTTTAACCAGCTTGTCACCTCCGTCGGTATTCCTAGGCCTGTTAGTATTCCTAATAGTTTGTCTATCACCACGCTTGGGAATGCTCCTTTGATGTCCAGGAACAGTACAGACACCACTTTCTCTTTTCTCCATGCATCTTTTATCGTGTTCGTTAGGAAGTGTAAAGCGTCTCCCGTGTTGTATCCTGGTCGCCCGCCAAAGTGGTTCTTCGGCAGTATTCCTAGTGTTTCGCATCTGTACGATAGGTCGTCAGCAATAGATGAGTTGAGTAAACGTGCTAGTCCGTCGGAGAGCGATATTGGTCTCCATGCGTTCGGTATCGTGTAGTCTGGTTTTTCGCCCTTCTTCAGCACAATTGTCGTTGTCTTTGCCCATTCTTCTGGGTAGTGTTCCAAGCTGAAAGTTGCTCGGTATAGTGGTCCTATAAATGGTATGATCAGGCTTTCTGTTTGTTTAAAGATGCAGTTTGGGAACGTCCCCGGTTTCGTCGCCTTGTATGGCTCCATTCTCTTTATCGCGCGGCTTATTTGCATGTCAGTTATACCTGTGAATTTCCATCGTGCCGCCCCTTGCATTGTGGGCGCCTCTTCGCCGTTCTCTTGGTTTGTCTCTGGGGCTTCCGGGAAGAACTCTTCGTAGAAGAGTTTTGCTTTGTTGTCGTTGTCCCTCGCCAGTATTTCTTCCTCTTCTCCTCTTGGCGTAGCTTTGAGGTTCGGTACACGTGCTCTACCTCCGTCTGATGCCATGTTTTTGACTATTTTGCTGGCGTCCCAGATGTTGGTTTCGTCGAGTTCCTCTAGCCATTGGTCCCAATGGTTCGCTTTGGCTTCCTTGATTGTCGATGCGTACTTCCGTTGGCATTCCTTGACTTCGGCATGTATTGGGTGCCATCGGTGCAGTCTCCACCTGTATGCATCCTTTTCTAGGCGGTTGAGCTTACGTCTTAGTGTGGTCAGTTCGTCGCTCCACCATCTTTTTGAGTGCGGGCACGGTTTGCTTGTTGGGGTTACTTCCGTTATGGTGTCCTGTATCGCTGTGTTAAGATGCGTCAGTATTTCGTCGAACTGTTTTATGGACGTGATGGTTTTCGGTGCTTGTTTTTTACTTAGCCTCGGTTTTAGCTTTTTCCGGAACTCTTCCCAGTCCGTGTTGTTGTAGTTCAGTTTTGGCTCTGGTGTTGTTGTTGCCACTTCTAAGTCGAGTACGGTGACTATTGGCATGTGGTCCGTGTTTACTGGTTTGCTTTCAGGTTTGGTGTTGCAGTATATGACGTGGTTTGACAGGTTGTCGGTGCAGAAGACGTTGTCCGGCCTTGTGTAATTTCCCGTGCTGAAGGCGCATAGCGTCGGTATGTCCTTTGGCAGTACCATGTTTAGCTGTTGTCCTTGTAGTTCATCCAGCAGTTCTTGCGCTAGTGTCAGGTTCGCTCTCGTGAATAGGTGGCTATTTCTTTCCTCGTCCCACATCGGGTGGTGTCGATTGAAGTCGCCGGCCCATATATGTTGGCTCTGCATGTTTCGATTAGCTCTAGTCGTCGCTTGACTCACCTTTGTTATTACGCCATTGTCGTTTTTGTGGTTATATATGTTGTATAGATCTATGGTGTGTGCGTTAGTCTTTATTCAGATTGCCGTCACGTCACCTGAGTCCACTTCTAGCTCTTCCCATCTGTCTGTCGCTAGTTTTTTGTTGACCAGCATTACCGTTCGTGTCTTTTTTGGTTCTGTCATATGGGTCGTCGGGTATACTACTATCCAGTATGGGTTCGCTCGCGTCCTGTTCATCATGTCTAGGTATGGTTCCTGTATGACGCATATGTCGTATTCGTTTTTCCCGAGTGTTTTGAGTAAGTCTTGTTGTGCGATGAGCGATGCGTTTATGTTTTGTTGCCATATTCTTAAGTTGTTGTTTTCCGCCATGCGTGGTGGGTTTTCGTTGGTGCTACCCATTATTCAGAGAAGGAGAATTGGAACTGCCTTTGGCTCGTGTTCTGCATGTTTGGATCCTCGTTGGCCCAGCTTCTGACTGGTCCTAGTACTCCGAATCCACCCGTTTCGCCTTGTCTGATCGCTTCTTCTTCTTCTTCCTTGTCCTGGTGGTTCTCTTGTTCGCGATGCCCTTTCGCTCCTCTGTTGCCCTTTGGTGCGTCTGTGAAATCTGGGAAATCCGGGCCATAACTGCCGTCTATTAGTTCCATTGTCCTAATATCACCTACTATTGGGTAGAAGCGGTAGTTCCCTTCTGAATTTCTCTGTTTGTGTTCGTTCACACTACGTATGAAGGCCGGGCATGTTCTGTTCCCTGCGCCATGGTTCAGGCTGTGGCAATTTGCGCACCTGACATTTTCGGGTTGATTACACTGCTCTGTAGGGTGTGCTTCTGCGCATCTTGCACATTTCAATTCTTTTTCCTGGCATGTGTTAGCTGTGTGATCACCTTTGACGCTTTGGCATTTGTAGCATCTTCATGGTTCTGCTACTAGCTTTCTTACGGCTACCCTTTTCTCTGCTATCCGTAGCCATCCTCTTGCTATCGCTTCGTTTGCTTCCATTCTCAAGGAGAACCCTAGTATGAGGTGTGCCGCCGTTTGATTCTTTGATCTCTTGTGCACCGCCTTGATGCACCTAGCGTGTTTGAGGCCATTTGGCGTCAATCCATTGTCATCCTCTAGGTTGGTAATGGCGGATGCTGAGTCTGCATCGAACGAGATTGGCATGTAGTATGCTATGACATTGAAGAGTTTTCCGTGGGCTTGTGCTGATTCCCCAAACTTTTCATTGAGAGGCTTAACCGTCGTAATTATATATCAGCCAGTTGTAACTATAATCACCAAGGTAATATATAATCTACTTTGCCTATAGTATTTAATTACAATACATGATATATCACTGTGCAGCTTCATTCTGCACCCACGCATCCCGCCCCCCGGGACTTGCCGTGCGTGTATTTCATTGCGTACCCATTCCCCGACGCTTGCCAGTTGCCACTAGTCTGCGCAAGTTTTCCCACACTCGTCTAATCCAGATTCCACTGACAGTCTTCTCAGCTTCCCGCTGCACTAACTCGCCTGACAGAATCAACAACACAAGCAAAACTGGCAGTTTTATCATTGACAGTGTTATTTTTGGTATGTCGGAGAAATACGGAATACAGCTGACATATCCAGATTTGGACAATAGACGAACGGACATACCACGATAAAAAACCAATACCATGCGCGAGCCACAACATATCTTTGAACCAGGCTGAAACGTACCGCGATAGCATTTATTGGCATAACCCAATCGTATCGCCGTATAGCAGGTCACAGGTAAGTACTTGAGTATTGATGTTCATAGTATGTTCTCATTTCATGAAAATTTCATGACAGCGGAAACTCCTCCGAAGCGTCGCCGGCTGTATTTTTACCGCAACTGCATGCTGATATATCATGCCTGTTACAATTGTATTGATATATCATGTCAGCCCTTAACCTATGTGTTTCGGTTCACTTACAACAACCTGATATATCATGCCCGTTACAATTGTGTTCTTGATATATCATGCCAGCCCTTACACCTATGCTTATTGCCGGCTGAATCTGTTCACTAGTTACCAAGTGCTATGATGTATCATGCCCTGAGAAGCCCTGAGTTACACTTATACAGTAGCTGAGCGCTGATATATCGTCAATCTGCGCATCAATTAACCATTCCAAGACTAGTTACTAGTATAATACGGTATAGAGAACAAGAACTAGTATGCTAGCACTAGTAGCAGCTCATTGTTTTCGGCGCTTCTTCGACGACACAGTTTCTTCTTGCTCCCTCGGCTCCCTCTTGCGTTTCTTCATCTCAGATCCCAATGTCTGCAAGCACTCACACACGTCTGTCACTGCCTTCTTCCAGGTGTCAATATCATACTTTGTTTCTCCCCACCACTTCAGTCCAATAACGACAGTAACCAGACCACTTGGTCCGCCCTTGCGCAAGACATGAATATCGTCGTCAGGCGACATTGTGGACATCAGCTTTGGGAGGTTGCAATTGTGAGGTGGTTTTCTCCATTCCGGTTGTAAGGCGCCCCACCACGTCGTCCATTCTTGTGCAAAGGTCGCAGCGTCATCAAATGTGAGTGGAGTCTGACCGTACTTTCGTGATTGAAGCCAGCGGCTGATGATCGCTGGCCTCGATTTAGATTCCGGCAGGCGACTCTGCTTGAAGTTAGCACGAATAGAAACAAAGCAAAAACGGCACTCACAGCAGATGCTTCAGTATAGCCGAAGCTTGCCTCAAAGGCCAGCCATGCCTTTACACAATCCGTCCATTCATTGCCAAGCCCTTCATCGCTGAGGTAATCGCCCGCATATGTCAACCAGCTAGGTTGAGTATCCCGAGCGGTCTCTGTAATAGTGACGATCTCCTTTGATGCAGCTGCTTTGCGGGTGCGTGCCAACCTTGTGGTGCTGTCCACATTCCCGCAGTTCTCCTTATCTTTTTCTTTCCGCCCAGCGTGCTTCGCGCGGGGTTTCACCACTTGCGTTGATTCCGGTGCGTTCTCAGCCGACCGGTGCGTATTATCAGATTCTCCGAGTCCGATTGATATTCCATCTGTGCCTGCCTGCAGCTGTGCCGGCTGTTGTTGTACAAGTACTGGTGCAGTGGAGCTGTTCTCAGACGGCTGGTGGAGGTCACCGATTAGCGACATTCCCGGGCCCTCTGTGCCTATTACCGGGTGCTCAGACTGATGTACTGGTTCGGCAGAGCCGCTCTCGGGACCAATGTGTATCGAACCATCTGCTCTATTCAATAGCTCGCTGTCAGATAGCGACCGGATGGGAATCATGTTTGATATATCAGATGTGGTGGCCAATGAAACTGGCATGGTCGGATGGACGACAGAGTGGGCGGCGATAGGCACATGAGTTGTGGGAAATGGCATTTGCGTGGTCGCATTGATCGGTGTCATCAGATCCGTGGGAACATAAGTCACAGCAGTCGTGAAATTTTGCCATGTGTTCCCAACATTGAACATCATATCCACCTCATGCTCTGACCAGCCCGTCCAATTTGTCAATGACGGCTCCAGCGTCGGATCGAGTTCCATCTCCGTGCGAGGTAAGCCATCATATTCGCCGAAGTTGAAGATTCTTGATTCGGAAGTGTCAGAAAGTGGTGCGGGAGTTGCGTTCATAGCGGGAGTAACTGTCAAAAAGTTGCCATCCGACATTCTGAATGTCATTTCAGGATCCACTTCAAGTTCCGTTTGCCTGTTTACTATGCACGGGACAGATGGTGAAGCCGTTTGTGGCACTTCCGAGAAGTCTGAAGACAGTTGAACCGAAGGCGTAGAAGACTGTGGTGGTTCTGCCGCCATGAGCATTGACGGAGATGACAGATCATCTTGTAAGTCCGAGTACGATTGCATTTTTTGCTGCGTATTGATTGAAGTATCAGTATAGTGGTTGATCTTCTGAAGTGCGCGTTGCTGGCAAATGTCACGCGCTGGACATAATGGTGAGTTGAGATGTGCTGGACACTGCGATAACTCACGGTAAATTTGGTCCAGAAATTGAGAGTACGGCACAACATAAGTGTCTTGATATGTTGGATGCGATTGTCCAAAATTATGGCCGAGTGCATTCTCACCGATATGTTGGCTGAAGAATAAGGTAAAGTGTGATATATCATGATATATTGATAGTACTGACCCCATAGTGCGAATCCGCCCTCCGTTTACAGGATCTGGTCCCCCACATATTACAGTAAAGGCCCATCCCGTCTTACGGGACGCTTCCGCGAAGAAGCTGGACATCACCTCCGGCAGTTCGTGGATAGCACTGCAGCATAACATTAAAATTTGAATTTCAAGATGTCGGATGCTTCACATACCATGCGTATTCTTCCGGAGTGCGTTCGAGTTTATCCTCATCCTTGTCTTTGCTCAAGCTGCTTCTATTGTCCTTCAGCATCGCGAGTTTTTCATGAACCTTTTTTCTCTCTTCTTCAGGAGCGGCATCAAATGCTTCATGCATCTTGCGCCTCATGACGGACATTTTCTCGCTTCTAGTAACCTTCTGTCCACAGATTTCTTGGGCTACCATAGGTTTTATGACGGCGTCATAATTTTCTTTTGTGTACATTTCCGATGCTTGCAAGAGCCGCGTTGCCTTTTGTGGCTTGAAAACGAATTGTGGTGCTTTTTTAGGTGCGCGATTAGTTTTCGAGCTATTGTTATACCAATTCTTCAATTGCTTATGATAGAAACGGAGTTAGTTTGCAATCCAACTGCATCGTAGATGATACCAACCCCAACGCGTTTCTCAAAGCGCTCGTTCAGCACGCGGCGATGTTCTTCGGCTTTCTCGGGCTCGACTTCCATGTCCTGCCCTTCTTCCTTCCATCGTTGGAACCACTCGCTTTGTAAGTTGCTCCAAAAGTGGTCGAACCGCTTGGTTTTCTGTGCTTGAATGAATGAATCTAGCTTACTTCTCAGGAATTCCTGCTGCTCATCGCTAGCCCAGCATCGTGGCGCCATTAGAGTTTGAGTGAGTCTTTAAACGCCGTGCAAATCACTTCTAATAATAATGGAAACGGTAAATGCCGAGCGCTGTACAGTTTTCCCCATAAGTATAACGCAGTGAGCGCAAATTCTATTCATCTCCTTCTACTACTATGTCCTACAGCGTACACGATCCCGCTCTTGTTGCTGCCGTCGTCGAGCAAGTTCTCAAAACCCTGCAATCAATGTCTCTATTTAGTTGTAAGTTCTAATTCATTTGTGGGGTGCAAACCGCTCAACCAACCTTCGCAGCAGCGCCAACCACCAAGTACGATGACAGCGAGGAGGGTGTACTTGGTGACTTCGTGGAACTGGGTGCCGGTGATGCCTCAGTTGCTCCGTCCCCTGCTCCGTCCCCAGCTCCGTCCCCCGTTCCAGATGCCGCCGCAGTTTATATGCCCGCCCCAGTTGCACCTGTAACTTCTACGTTCTCTGTTGCGGCTCCAGCCACTGTGCCCCCTACCACTGCCAATGTAAGCAAACTCGTCTGTATCAATCACCGTCGCTGTAAACTGTTTTACAGGCGGCTCAGGAGACCTGGTACATGGTTTCTACAGGCCATGCCGTTGGTGTCTTTCGGGGATGGTAAGCGTATCTCAAGTGTGTATAGTGTAAATCACTAAGATTGATGCAAACTTTACGTAGGCACATTGTCAAGCCTCTTGTCGTTGGTGTCTCTGGAGCGTGCTTTAAGAAATATCAGACACAGGCAGCTGCCTTTGCAGCTTTCTCCGAGGCACAAGCAGCTGATGCTGTCACCATAGTTCCACGTACTGTTACTATAGCTCCTTGAACTCCACTGCCACATTGAGTCTTCGTATGTACATTTAGTCTTGCTATCTGGTACCAAGTTGGTAGTGCTGTCTTACTGTATCTTGTGCTTACGAAAAAATAAATAGCGCTGTATATAGCGCTGTATATAACTATATCTGATATAACAATTGTTTTTGTTCGTGCATGTTAACTAGCTCGGAAATGTCTGTCATAGCGAGGCAAAGAATTTCTTCCAGACATTTGATGATCATCCCGACCTCACATACAATTTCATGCACAGCATCCAATGCTTTTCCCACTCCTGCTAATTGCAGGATATTGTGTTCACAGTCAAGTAACTGTTTTCGAAATGATTGAACTTTCGCAACGGCTCGGTCTATAAGTGCCTCATCGGCTGTTTTCATGAATTTGTCATAAAGGCCTGCGACGTAGGCATTTGATGATGGTGCTGTACATTGACGTAGTTTGTCCTGGATGGCCGCAACGCGCTTACACCAATACGAAATAGACTGACTTGTAAAATTAGTTGTGTGTTCAGGAAAGGGTAGTAGTAGCACTTGTACTGTGTTTTTGGCTCGGATTCTTCGAACTTGGGTACCCTTATCTTTGTGCCAAGTGGCTGGTTGGTCGTGGCGTACCTAGCTCTTCGCTGAGCTTGTATTTCTGGTTTATTTCTATAATGAATGTCATTTGAGTATTCGTAAAATGCACGCGTGAAGAGTTTATACCTTTCGTAATGTCGTTTACTCTTGGCCCTGTTTGCTGCCTGCTTTTCTTCAGGAGTGTAATGAAGCTGTGGACGACCCATGATTTCAAGCAAAGTTGCTAAGAGCGGTTAAGGACGAGTTGTGACTGATCCCTACTTTTCATCTGACCTTTACTAGTTTAGCTCCCCGCTACCTTAAACACTAGGTGAACACCATCGGACATGAATAACTAGATGCTTTGGATGTTCTTCGATTACTACGATTAGTTCTTCATCGTCCGACATGTCGCAGCACTCATATCTCTGCACCCAATCATTGCCGTATGCACACTGATTACGCCGGATGTTCGGGTTGCCAATCCATGACCATTGACGGCGTCTTTCTCATTTCACAGTACCAAAGTTCAGGCAGCAATGTGAAACAATCTTTACATTCCGCGTACGAGCGAGCACTGGCAATTGGTATGGACTTGTTCGGAGGCTAAAGCCGCCAGTGTGATGTCATACTATAATCGCGTTCTAGGCCGCAGGTCTGCCCCGAAGGTTCCGTGTTACAGCAACCAAGAGAAGCGCTGATATATCATGTCAATCAGCGCATCAATAGTGTACGTGTACGCAATCCCGTGACTACTTGTTGATCACTATCCCACGACAGAAGTCTTTAACAACACAATCTCACGCATATTCTCACTCGATCATTGTGCCATCACTGCCCCCATACCCAAATCCCGTTGCCCCCCTTCTGTGGGATTGCCAGCATGTAAAGTGGGTGCGGATGGGCGGAAGAAATGGATTCACTGAAGTCAGTGAGTTGATCGAACTTCATGGAAATCAATGAGAATCAATTCTTACGGGCACGAGTGGGGCACGCCATCAGTCAAGGATGCATGAACGCAGAGCCTTCTGGAAGCCGCTATCCGACAGCGAGCCATTGGACACAGAAATGTCAATGGAACAAGAACCATGGCTGGTGAGTCTCACCTTCCTTCGTGTTTTGCAGTGTGTACAGCTCATTGCAGGTCTTCGGTCATGCTGCATGAAGGCGAAGTCGTGATTTTTATGAGAACGCGAGGTATAAAGTTGCAGGTAAACCATCTAGTTCTATGTTCTGTTGAACAGGCACCTAATTTCTCGTTGGTCATGGTGAAGCAGCAGCGCCGACTCAGAGGAATAGAATACTACGACGATGTCGTTCTACCAGCCCATAGCTCAGCCCCATCAGTGCCAGTTCAACGTGTGCAGCGTTATACCGAAATAACCACGCGGAAATCCCATGTCACAACTACGCAAAAGTATTACAGCCTTGCAGCCACAGCTTGTTCAAGTTCATCGCCACCACGGGACATCGTTGAAGAAGTACAATGGAATAGTGATCTTGATTCCACTAACAGTCAAGACGAACCCACATTTGATGAGCCGATAAGTTTCATTGATCCCCCTACTGTGGTGGACGAACTGGACGCCACTGACAAGAACCCTCGCCGAAATCGGTGCTTAGGAGTCTGTTTATCATTTCAACTGGTGTTGCACATGGTCCTGACAACATCTTTTCTAGGACTTCCCACTTAAAACTTGGATTCCTGAGATCAATTTATTTATTTCCGAATTCCTACGCCTTGAAGGACGAGGCGATGCACACGATCAGACAGCATGTGGATCGTGTGGCATTCCTGATGAAATCTATTACCGTTGTAATGACTGTTTTGACACGAGTCCCCGGTGCAAGAGTTGCACTGTTGAAGTGCATAGACAGCTCCCTCTGCATCGCATCAAGGTGTGCAGTTAGCAATCCTTTTCAGGGATAGAACGGTCACTGATCAATTGTTCAGAAATGGAATGGCAGTTTTTTTGAGCCAACGTCACTTAAACAACTGGGACTCGTTATTCAATTGAACCATGGTATCAATGATCCTTGTTTTAACCCAGCCCAAGCGTTCAATGACGATTTTGTGATACTTGACTCCAATGGTATCCACTGCGTAACGCTGAGATATTGCAACTGCCACCGAACAGTACCACGGTCGAGCCAGTTGCTTCGGTCTCGCCTGTTTCCTGCAACGGTTATTGAACCAAAGACAGCTGCAACTTTTCGCCTACTCGAGGCATATCAACTCTTGTCCTTCACATCAAAGGTTTCGGGTTTCGAATTTTATCAGTCAATTGCAAGGCGCACAGATAACACAGGAACACACCCTCCTCCGGTCCGTTTTATGGTGTTCCTGGTGATAAATTGACTAACAGCATGCTCTAGGATCGTTACCGATCATTTATGCGCATTGTTCGCGAATGGCGGCACATTCGTTTACTCAAGCGAATGGGCCGTGGTCATGATCCCGACGGTGTGGAAGGAACGAATGCTGGAGAATGCGCCGTTTTGTGTCCTGCATGTCCCCAAATAGGAAAGAACCTTCCCGAAAACTGGCAAAACGGACCCATGGAGAAACGGTATGTCGCAATGTTAGCTGATATTGTGCTATACTCATGTCCTGATCAGATGGTTACATGCCCTTTTCGTCGGTATTGATGCAAACTTCCGCTTGAAGCGGTTGAATGTTTCAAACAGCATGCAAGATCCCAGTCTCAATCACGGCTACGCATACCTTGTGGACGAAAATAAGTTCAACGCCTATCTAAAAGAGTTTGGCGAAAGGATCCCAGATGACGTCAGTCGATGCAATAATCATGATGCAATTAAATCAGCTAGCATGCGTGGTGGCAAGGGAACGGCAGCGACAGGTGTAGGGACAATAGAATGTAGCCGGCATGACATGAAGCGTCCTGTGTCGGTCGGAGATTTACAGAAAGGGGAAAGGTAGGTCTTGTTAAGTGATGCGCTTTGTTTCTTTCTATACTTATATTGTGATACAGATACGTAAACATGGATTTTTTCTTCATATCAAGCATACTTCATGGCGCTCCAAATCGCGTCGTGGTTTCCTACGATATAGCATGCCAATGGTCGCGCCATCTTGCTGAACGGTGCAAGGTATACAGCGACAATGCTTACTTGTCTGTTACACAGCGTCAAATCCAATACCTGGTCCTGAAATTTCATTTACCGGCTCATATACAACATTGCCAGGCTAACTATTCTTTCAATTTCACTCCCTATGTCGGGCGGACTGATGGTGAGGCTCCGGAACGTGGCTGGTCAGCAGTGAATGCGGTTGCTGGGAGTACCAAGCAGATGGGGCCTGGTTCTCGTCGTGACACGCTTGATGATCATTTTGGCGACTACAACTGGCGGAAGGTCACATCAATTGGTATGTTCTTCATCTTTAAATGGGATAGATAGAATGTTCTGACTTGTTTTGCTAGCGACCTTCTTTGCTCGTAAGGTGGCCGACGCTGTCCGAGAGCGCGAAATACATGTCGCCGATTTTAAGGAATTCGACGCAGCGCTTCAGTTGTCAGATACTCAACAATGGCTTAAGGAGGTGACAGAGTGGGAGCATGATCGCACGAAGCCTAATCCGTTTGAAGTTACTCAATCCAGTAAGCAGGCTGTAGCGACATCTTAGAGCCTTCTGACATGTGTTTATTATAGCTATTAGTGAAGACAAGGTCCGGCTCCAACTAGCGGAAAAGGAGAAGCAAGCACTGCTGGAGGGGTACAGGCCGTTGCACGAGGGTGTTTCAGCAAGTGTACTTATCTGGCAAGGTCTAGAGATCGAGGAACAACAGTATGTATTCACCCTTGCTGTCTAGCAACCTCATGTCAGCTTTAAAAGGTGTCGATTACGTGCCGATACTGGCAGCCTCGGACAACATGCTACTGACAAACAACGCGCTGACATGTTAGAGCGCGGGAATCGCCTACGTCGCAAGTATGATGCCTGGTGCGACATCCAGCATCTGTACATGCCGGGCGTGGCATCTCTTCGAGCAAAAGCAGATCAAGAAGGAGGTGGAGACGCATTTGATGCCTCGGTGCTGGAGCTTTACCTGCCTTCGGAAATCATTGACAGGACCGACTGCAAATTGAAGTTTTTCGAATTTGAATGGCGGCTGCGCTTCGCACAGGCTCATGATGCTCTAAACAGCATCCGCCGCCTGCTTATCCTACGGTCCCGTCTACATCACTCAAAAGAGAGATTTTCTCGTGGCCAATTTCATAATACTCGAAGTGTTGCTGTACTGAATCGTCTCAATGGTAGAATTGACTATTCGGTCAAGAAATATCGTATGATGCACGTGCGGTTACAACGGCTGGCAGAGAAGCTTTTGAAAGTTGGCTGGGAACAATCACTCCAATTGTTGCAAGATGAAGATATACGGCCTCTAGACGAAGACGAAGGAAGGAGTGAGGGCCGTCGTGTCCTTTCCTGGATTTGGAGAATCCAAGGAACTGGCAATAGTGAAGAGACAACTCAAGCAGGCGAGTCCCGTGAATCCGTTATAATCCCACTAATCGCTGTTGTCGTAGCCCTTCGAATTGAGTGGTGCAAGTCAAGGGCTAGGGCACATCGCTGGCAAGAAGAATGCCTGCTGCTTGAAGAAGAAATGTCAAGAGTTATATGCTTCTTCACATGGCGAGCGAATTGGTGGACGAAGGTTGCTGATTGTTTCCATGCAGATTCAACACCTCTTTTCACGTCAGATGATGCCGCTTTGACAGAAGGGAGGCATGCATACGCATTAAGACAAGCTTCAATTCAGATAGCGCTCAAGACTCGTTGCTCTACCGCTTGGGAGGGGCTTGCTACCCAACTGAACAATGACAAGACTGTCACGAAGGACGTGGACGACAGGGAAAGGTGCCCGTTTTTTTTCCACAAACATAAGTCATACTGATTTGGTATATAAGTGATACATAATCTGCAGTTGCTTCTCTTACCGTCATTTATTTGTTGCAGAACTTTGGCAGTTTGTACCATATGTGATATATCAGATTACTCGTTATATGGTTATACATCAGGATTGCTCATTATACAGTGACGTGATATATGTAAAGGACTGGCATCATGAGATATAGACTTATAGTATGGTAAGACATGATGTATTGTGAATGCTCATCACCGTCGTAAGTAGGGTTCTTCGATGAGCGGCTGTCAATGTTACTTGTCATTAGTTGACGTGATGTATCATGGACTGCTCACCATAGATAATTAGAAGCGGGTAAGCTGTCGAGTCAAGAAGGGGTGATGTATTATGAGTGCTCGACGCTCGTCACCGTGACAACTTCAAGTTACAAGGAGGCTTCTTCAATTAGTTGGCATGATATATGATGGACTGTAGTGCTCACCAATGATAGACACTCTATTATATATCATTAGTTAATGTGATGTATCATGGACTGCTGACCGTAGATGGTTAGAAGAAGCGAGTAAGCCGCCGAGTCAAGAAGACGTGATATATTATGAATGATGAGACTCACTGTCACGACGAGGCTTCTTCACTTAATTGGCATGATATATCATGGACTGTAATGGTCACCAGAAGAAGCTTTCGGCTGTACGTTGTATGACATTAACTGACGTGATATATCATGCACTCCTGCCTATAGTCCGCAATGAACCCGTCGTTCATTTGTTTTCCCCGCCCGGTTTCGCAGTGATATACTATCGGCGGATTGGTTGTTTTGAATACTATGTGGATATCGCGTACCATTGTCATGCAGGTAGGTCATAGGTTGAACTCTTGGAGCAATGGAAATATAGGCGGAAATATAGGCGGGTTGTTTTCCTGGCGACAGCGCTGGAAACAGACGAGAAACATTCCAAAAAACATTCCATAGAACATATTAGTAAACATACATAAGACATATGAGAAGGTTGTAGAGAAGCACACACATTTGATCATTGCGGCACGTCCCCCTTTTTGTGGCATTTAATATTCTCGAGTGAAGGGTCCCAGGCTCCAGATCAAGGAAGATCGATCTCAGATTGGCGCGTCGGGATGGCAGGGCGCTCTAGTGAGCCCGTCGTCGTCACAGACAGCGAGGGGAGGAGCTGCGGTTGTAGGCTGCTCCATGTTTGGCATGGTTTATAATTACCATTGAATAAAATATAACGCACTACTCTGATAACCACGGATTATATATTACAAATGTTCTTATTATCACAATGCTTGATATATCAGTAGGCCAGCATTTGGTGTCATTGAAAACCTTTAACCTGTCAGGGTGTTTTAGCCAGTGGGCCGCTTCCCTTGAGCTGAGAGTGTATATGATTGCGCCTGTCTTTGTTCTGAAGCCTCCTATGAACTTTGTTCGTGCTGGTGGTTCCACACCCTCTTCTGCCATAAGTTTGACTGTTATCTCGGCCTTCGCTATCAATTCTCTTTCCGTTTTCAGGCCTTCCGCGGTCTCCTTGCTTTTGTCTTTGCCGGTTATGACTATTTGCCTTTCTGCTTCCTCAGCGCGCACTATCACTCTTTCGTAGTTTTTTGGCGGTACCAGCGATACTTGCCGAGTAGAAAAAGGACCACAAAATTTCGTTATCTGTTTGATATATGTTTTCTAGACTCAGTAGTCCGCAAAAATCATATGTAAGATTGTACAATGCAAAAGATGTTGCCAACAACCTCAACCTCTACACTTTTAGATATTCGCCACGCCAGCCACAGTGCCCATCAGAAGCGCGTCAGCCGTGCCTCCCAATCTATCGTCCAACCAGCCATCCAGGTTTTCAAACAACATCAAAGCCTCGCCTCGATTCTCCGCTGCAACCCCTTGTTTACCAGGCCACATACCCTCCTCCTCTATCCCGACAAAGTCGATTCTCAGTCCGCCACCACGAGGATTGGAGGTA